>SNQJ01S0009377.1:5560-96049 GCA_010110895.2 Picea sitchensis | reverse complement strand
TATCCTTTAAGAATATATTTTCACATTTAGCTCTATATGATAATGGGTGCACTTGTCTTATTACCTCGTCATTTTGAAGAAGTGATTGCTAATTGAAATATCCATTGAAAAGTGGTGACACCATCATGTCTAATACTAACCTAGTTGATTCAAACAAGTTTTTATCCAAGTTTATCTTTACAAGTTTTTCTTTGAAGGTATTGATGAAAACCTCATGTGGTGGACTGCCCTTGCAAAACNTAGTCATTATCCGAGACGTTACATTATACATTGAATAGCTGAGATTTAAGTTGAATGTGGATGATGTCACCCTTAGGATAATTGCAAACAATTAATTATGTGCATAATAACTCTAAAACACTCTCGTACCACCTGCCTTCCTTATACTTTAAAACTTTCAATGAGTAGTATACATAATTCTAAATATTTTGAGTAATATAATAAAAGGGAAGTATCAGGAAGTACAAGTAAACCTGTTGGGGTACTGAACAGGTTTACTGGCAACAGGGCCATGCTTGTATGGTACTAAGGTAAACCTGCCGGGGTACTGAACAGGCCTGCTGGTAGCGGGGCTATGCCTTGTAAAGGGAGTTTAAAAACATAAAGTGGCCCACTGAAAACTGAACATAAACCCTTGGGTATCATTCTGAAGCAATCATTATCAAATCAAGGCTAGGAGATGACCTTTATATCTCTCGGATGATGTTCTTAAGAACCTTCAAGTATCCACTTTAGAGTTCTATCTTTAAAAAGTAGGTTTGCACGAGAAATGGGACCCTCAATATGTGTAATTCACCTTACCTAAGCAAGAAGAGCTTCATCTCTAAAAAATTGGACCAGAAACGAGTTAATCCTCTTGAGATGTATTCCTTTATGTGTTCCTCTCTTCAAATGATATCTAAAATATGCTTATATCACTTTTGTTTTAAAGGTAATCTAGCCATGGAGGCCTATTTGTCAAAATCATTTAAAAAACTCTTGGCCACTATCCTATAATCGTATTAGAGTCCCATACATCCCTTTCTCCTAACTTTGATCGAAAATAGATTGGATAAGACTTAACGTCAAATCACTAACATATCTAATCTATTACTCATGAATCCACTTTGTCATCATAACTACTTTGCCATGAGTAAGAATTTGAAGCATAAGATAGGAATTTTATATTGTTTAATAGAAACTTAGGAGCTGAAGAAGGATGAAACTTTAGGGAATGCTTGATCGAGTGAAGAGTATCATCAATTGTGAAATTTTGAAGATCATTGTTGCATGAGGACATGCAATGACTTAAGCATGGGGGAATGTTGAGTCTCCATTTTGACACTTATAATGCCCTATATTACCCCCTATATGAGCCTATTTTACTTATGCCATGTGTATCTAATTGACTGTTTCCTCCATAAATACACCCGATGACCTTGTTCATGTGCATAAGAGATAACTTATGATTAAGGCATGATTTGTTTAGTTTTCTTGAGTTAATTCAATTAAAATTGTTAATTTTGTATGATCCTAATCACTTTGAATCTTAAGCAGCATGATCCAGTACCCATTCTATTTCGATACCAAGGCTCCACCTATTCCGGTACCAACCTGTGCTAATCCGGTACTAGAAATAATTCAAAATTTTGGAAAGCTTCTAAGGGAAAATCAGGCACATGGGTTTTGTCCAGAATGATGTTTTCAGGAGGAAAAGTGATTCAAAATTCACCCATATTGCACGTGTGGACCTCTAGCTCAGGGGGAATGATTCTGCCAAAATTATCAGAAAAACTCAAACTGCCAACTTGCACCTCAATTTTCGTGCATATGGTATCAGATCTAGAAATTATAAAACATGGGTTTTGTCCAGAATATGATAAATTGAGTAACAAGCAGGCTGTTTTTCAAAATTATAATTAGTTTGGGAGATATGGGTGGGGTACTAACTCGAATCTGCCCAAATTGTTAAAAAACACAGATTTTTGGGATTTCTCCTAAAATTGTAAAAATTGTTTTCTTAGTTTGTGGATTCGGTTTCATCCATTCCTCCATGGATTTTATGTATAAATAAGACCTCATAGGTATGAGTAGAGGGGAATTATCATGATGTAAGAATGGTTCTTAAAGGAGAATTGTTATGATGTAGAATGGATTCATGAGAAGACTCTTTTTGTAAACCTACTTGTTGGAGATTAATGCAAGATTGAATTTAGTGATTTTGTCTCTCTTAGAAGTTAACATCTGGTGATCTAAAAGCTTCCATGTTGGCATTGGCAAGGGCCACCGATCCATCTTGGTAAGCTTATTGTAAATTGTTAGTGTAGATTTTCATTTCATGTATTTGTTATTTTGATTTCATGATATTTTGTTTGATTTCACTATTTTAATTTGTTGCAAAGTGTGGTAATGTAGGAACAGTTGGATCTCCATATTTCACCATACATGAGCTTTAATGGAGCATACCACTTGTTAGTTTAGTTTCTCCAGGAGATAGATCTTAAGTTCATCTTTTCATTTCATGAGCCTCTAATGAACATATTTGTCACCTAAGAAAGAACCTTTTGATTCATTGTTTACTTGAGAAGTTTTTTTATCAGTTTTCTCTTCTAAGTTTGGAGTGGTATTGTTGAAGTGTGCCCAGATTTGCTTGCTAGTTGTTGTTAAGAGTAGCAGCTATAGATAACTAATTCAAAGTTCATATTTCCACTTCATGAGTTTGTAAATGGACAAGGCATTATCTGAGCAAAATCTTTTGAGTGCATGATTGCAAGTTTTGCTTTCTAATTTATGAATTGTGTGAAGAGTGTTATCTTTGAAGTGTGAAAACAGAGTATTGGTTNTCTGAGAAATATCTTTTGAGTGCATGATTGCAAGTTTTGTTTTCTAATTTATGAATTGTGTGAAGAGTGTTATCTTTGAGGTGTGAAAACAGAGTATTGGTTTTTATATGGTTTTCTTGATTGAACTATACTCATCAGACATAAGAACCTATCTGTTATCGGCACATATAGTGCATCAACTCTTTTGATTACGAATCCTGGTTGATAATTTATGTTTGGTAATATATTATGCAAATAATTGCACCAACACGTAGAACGAAAAGGAGATATTCAAGAAGGCTAGACAAGAATTCATGAAGCCATATATTGCATTGACGTCAACTTATCAGCATAATAAGGAAGTACCAATTGTTACACGTCAAAATTACTCACTTTGATGATGTCTCATTGTCATTATCGCAAGTGACACAAGTGTCTCACTTTTGTCACAAGTGTCGCAGAAATCATATTGTTGTCTCGCCTATGTTGCATCGCGGACGACATCATAAGAACACTTGAGATACCCTCTAAGACTGGTTAAAATAAGGAAATATATCATTTGGCGAAGAGTACAAACTTTTTCCTTGAGAAATTACCATCATAAAAGCATTTTTGGAGATCAGTGGTCCCCTGGCCACTTGCAAGGAGCGCTAGCGCTCCTTGCCCTCTTATAAGGGAGCACTACAATGCTCTGTGGCCCACTTTGAGGGAGCGTCGAGCTATTGAGAAAATCATGGGTTGAATCCCCCTTATCTCTGAAGACAACTGAGAAATATCCGAGTCATTTTTGCTCGAATCCAAGTCCAAGGCTAGATCTGAGGGGAGTTCCACAACTAATGGAGTAATATCCTCAACTTATCCCAAGAATATCTAAGGTGGTTAAGCCTTTCAAAGCCTATATAAGGATGCATCCTCATGGTGAAAAGGGGAGAATAATCAGTGAAAAGTATTGTCTTTTTTATTGTGGATGATTCGAGCAAGGGGTTGCACAAGGAGAGCTTGGTGAGGTTGCTACATTTGCATCTACACTTTGTGAGAACCTTATTTTGTTCTCATTAATACATGTGCTTGGCCTGTTTCCTTCAAGATTGTATACATTTCCCTGAGCTTATCTCTTTGGATGAATCTAGTTTTCAACTAATCATAGTAGAATAGGAAGTATGCTTTGTCTTTGTAGTTTCTTGGATTACATGGGCTTGTTCAAAGGCTTGGGGATCAAGCTCAACTTGGACTGAGCGAGGAAAAACGTCGTGAAAAGGTACTCATACTTTCTTCCTATTCTCTATTGAAGAGTTTAGCTATGTTTCAAGGAATGTCAGTGATCAAAGTTAGCACTTTTCTGTCTTGGTCATAGGGGTCTAAGATCTAAGAGGGAATTCACCTATCCACAGGGGAATTTTCCTACAACAGAAATTGGCGACTCCACTAGGGATCGAAGATTTCAGTTTTGGTTTCCTTCCTTGGTCTTGTTTTAGTATTTTCTCGCCTTTAGATCCTATTCACTGTGTTTTTCTAGTTTTTAGATGTGTTGTTGGTATTGAATTCATTCTACACACATTGATTTTCAAAAATTTCCCGAGTTGCTTGATTTCTGAGTTAAAATTCTTCATTCTCAGAGACTAGTGCTCCCCTGCCATTACATCCAGAGCACTAGTGCTCCCTTGCAGTGCTTTATAGAGCGTTGCAATGCTCTGGTGCCTTTAACACCAGAGCGTCGATTTTCTGCTCTTTTGAAAAAAATTGGGGATACCTTTTTGGGTGTAATTTTTGTTTTTTTTAAATATGCTTATGATTGTTACTATGAGAATGTGTCTTCTGTAAATCTTGCAATCGTTTGATTTCCAAGGGTTTTTGATGTTTTGTTTGGTTTTTAAAAGATATTGAAATCACTCTTCCTTGTTTTGGAATCACTCTTCCTCTTTGAGATTTGGTGTCTTTTTGATACTTTCTCATTTATTTGATTGCATGAAAGTTGTTACAAGGAGGTTCAAAGATCTTTGTAGTATTCCATTTGATATTTGAATTTATCTTTCCAAGAAATTCCTCTTGTTTGAGTTTTGGTTTTCTTTTTGAAATTTTGGCTTTGTTTTTGCTTCTTATTTGATCATAATGAGAGTGTGCTTTTTGTTTATATGATGTCTGCTTCCAAATTTCTTACAACTTGCAAAGAATGCTATCCGATTGGCATAAGAAGCTTTGAATCTAGTTGATTATAACTCATATTTAAACAAAGAGATATATTTTCATGATTGGTTTTTGGATATTAGGATCATTATCTGAATAGTTTAGCATTGAATTGGATTCTTGATTGAGAACAATTGCTTGAAGTCTCTGCATTTTTGTGTTTTATAGTGAAAATAAAATTTCTTCTCCTTCCCTTAAATAGAAATTCATTGAAAGAAAAGATTGCTTATCATTTTTCTTATGCATTTTTGGGAATCGAGTCATAATATCATCAGTTTCACTCTCATTCACCTCTGAGTAAAGAACAACCACAAAAGTCAACGCTAATTAAAATTGATCTAGAAACTTTTTCTTTTTAGATTCCTCCACCAACATTAGACTACGATTAGCACTTTGGATTAGGATGTGAGTACAACTCTCCAAAGAATTCAAAACTAACATTAGCATCTTGCGATAGGGAGAGAAAATCCAATTTTCATATAAACTTTCTGGGATCCCCCTCTCACACAGGGGTTACGCACGAGGTCGCATTCGAAAGAGATACAAAGATTATCCCTCCATGGTTTGACTGTTCATAGTAGTCAGATTGTATATTGGGGGTTCTTATTGAGGTTCAACTATCTTCATTTGCTCTCGGTGTTTCGTGAATTCTGAATCTGTTCGGGGTCCTCTGGAGTTCTATCGGTCCACTTTTCCTCAGTTCTCTCGAAGGATTTCAGACTTGTTATCCTGCCCATACGTTCGGACTGGATTGTCAACTGTACCCGCCCAGAGGCTGACTGCGAATTGGTTTCTTTATTAGCCACAATATTTAGGGTCTTTACACAAGGTGACGGTGAAGGGAAGTCTTCAATTTACCTGGAACAGACGGTGGTCAAACTCACTCGGTCTCCTTGGAGGGTAAATCCATGATTACTGTGTGGAAGCTTTCACTAAGGCATAAGTCCATTAAGTAGGTTGCCATCGTAACTATTCCACCCGCTCATGTCCTAGCCCCTTCTTGACTTGATCACACGATGTTGTATTTCATCACCAACTAGTACGATCATCGAGAGAAGGGTTGCCTCTAGAAGAAGGCTACCAACCCTTGCCTCCTAAATCACCAGAAGAAAACTATCGTGGAGAGGTAGAAAATCAATATGACGCCGAGATTTGGTTACGGTTGAAAATGACACTCGTCACACTACACTTGTGTTGGCAACTCCTATTGAACCACTCTTGCTTCAATTGGACTCGATGGGTAACGTTATAGAAGAAGAGGTCCCAGGTTTACTTGAGAGGCCAATTATCAAGACATATATGGGATCCACGGAACCAATTTTTGGTGATGACTATAGGACTCCCATTTGTCCTACTAGCACAGTAGATACACATCACACACTTACTCATTCTGTATGGAGGACAACATCGAGACGTGATCTTTATGAGCATTTTGAATACATTCGACAACCTTTTAATCCTCATGACACTCTTGCTGTTGAGGCAGGACCATCCGATCAAACTATTGATCACCCCATTGAACAAGTCATTGATCCTACTGTTACGTTAGCTCAAGTCCATCTTAATGTTGGAGTCATCACATCTACTCATACCCAAGGCACTTCAACTGCTACTCCCATCTTTACACCTTTTCACTCTACAACTCCTCATGTTCCACAGAATCCTGTTGGAATGTCTTGGCACCAGAGAATGCAAACCCTTGCCAAACAGACACAATCAATTGCGAGACATATCCCGACTAGGCAGAAACCACCATCTAGTGGACCGATGTCTCCCGGAGCACAACCATCCTATAGAGGGCCTACCTCTCCGGGGGGTGATCCGTAGGATCTTTTAATGACTATGATTGAGTTTTAATTTTGCATGCGTTAATTAACCATTTGAGAAACTTAGTGAAAGAATGAGGAAAGAAGAGAAATTATGACATCCATATACACATGTGTAGATCTGAAATAAAATAATAGACAGCAAACCATAACACGCAGATTGATAACGGAGTTCGGCACAAGTTTGCCTACGTCTCCAGGCCTTTGTCTCTGTGGGGGAGGCTTCTTTATTTCTGTTCAAAAGCTCAAAAGTACATCAATGTAGTGCCAATTAGGTACAATACTGATTTGGTTATGTTCTTCCAGATCTCAAGAACCCTGCAAAGAAAATGACATGCAAAACGGACATCCGAAGCTCCCAGAAATGGCCCAACAGCGTCTGCTCCTCAATAGCTTCCATGCATAAAAATGGCTTTGGCTTGGATTCCCTTCAGCATAACTCTGCTCTGAATGACCTTGACTATCCTCCATGGCCTCAATCAGGCCTGGTTTATGTAGATCTAAAGTTGGTTATTCATCTCCAACTTCCTCCCAAAATTTGGGCTCCAAAAATGCCCAATATCTCCCAAAAATGGAGAAAATCAATTAATTACAGGCATAATATCTTTTTAAAATAAAAAACTATACATAAAACCCACTTTATTTTAAAAATAGGCATTAGCCCCCTAGGCCCGGGTGCACGCCCCCTTTGGCATGGTCATATGGGCCATGTGGCCAAGCGCTAGCCCCTCGGGCTATGCACTGGCCCTTTTCCTCGCGCTAACTCTCGGTCCTGTGGGTTATAGCATAGAATCTCGGGCTTAACAATATAACCCGCACGCAAAATAGGGATAAGCCCCGACTCTGTTGGGTGGCGGTTGTATGGTAGCCTGGGACCAGGGGTTGGCCCCTTATCAAAACTCCGCGCATTTGGCAAGCCCTTCGGTCCATCTCTGTGGTTCTATGGTAAGTGTATTGAACCGTGGGCTGGGGCTAAGCCCCAGCCCTTTCCCCCGCTGACGAAACTTTAGATTGAATTCAAATATTTTAATCGTCGTATAGTTAACAAGAACTATCCGTAGGCCAAGTGGTTAGCCTGGTCCTGCCAGTCCACTCCCCGGAGGTGAGGTCGGGGGTTCGACCCACGGTAAAAGCAAATAAATTCTACATGAAACCATAACAACCAACCACAGGGTGCCACATGGCAGCCCATGACTGGGCCACGTGGCACCTCAACAATCAACCACAAACTACCACATGTCAATCGTTGATTGGTCCATGTGCCTGCCACCTGTCAAATGATGTACGCCACATCACCTGTCCAGTCACTGCACTGTCAGCTGCTGACGTCATCCTATGCCACGTGTCACCCTTACAGTGGTGACACATGTCACCACTGGATTGGTCCAGCTGTCTACCTGTATGCCAAATCAACATGCCACGTGTCGCCTCCTGGAGCTGCCACGTGTCATCTTCAGGAGCTACCACGTCATCCTGTACGGACTGTATGGACTGTACAGTCATCCCCTTTTTTTTTGCCTATTTGCCTTTTCGGACAGAACGCGATATCTTGCGCATACAGAGCCCATTTGACGAAGTAAATATACCGCCAGAATCAGGGAGACGAGCTGGACACAGTGGCGCTGGTTTCGTCGAATTCCGTGCACTTTCATTTTTTGAGCATTTTTAAGCCCTATCAGGCTTTTGGATCTGATTCTAGATCAGGGGGACAACCACCTTTTCATGTTCCTTCCGGAGGAAAACCTCCCTTTACTGGTCAAACCTTGGTTGTTAATCCACCTATGGCAAGGGGGAAACCTTATTTTGTCAGAAAACCTTCACAATCCTGGGGATTATCTTTAGGAGGCACATTTAATCAACCCTACGCTGGGGGGAAATCATACCATAACCCACAAGGAGGATTATCAAATCTTGTTCCTTTCGGACTATCTTATGGACAGCCTTATCCGGGCATCCCAAATCCCACCTGGGTTCCTCAAGGAAAACAACCTTATCCTTCCCAAGGGTCTAATGTTTATCCTCCCCATGGGGCTAATGTGTATCCTCCTCAGGGACAAACTGTTTACCCCCCTCAAGAGAAAATTGTTTATCCCTCGCAACTGAATCAACCCACTTATACTCCTCATAATCCATCAGGTTTTCCCCCACTCATGAATGTTCCTCAACAATCATCAAATCCTATTTATCCTCTTCAACAACAATTCTATGTAGGAGGATCTACTAGATACAATTACCCATATTAACCAATTTACGGTCCTACTGGTGTCCCTATGCCACACCAGTATCACCCTCAGGTTAACTGACAATTACCCTTCCTTGCTACTCTGGATCTCCCAGACTTGTCTTAGTTGATCAACGATCACATACTGAATTTTCCTTATTGGCTAGTGATTCCTACTAAATTACCTTCCGACATCCCAAAGTTTGACGGTAAACCTGGAGAAGACGCAAATAACCATGTGATGAAATTCCATTTATGGTGTTCATCAAACTCATTAATGAATGATTTTATACATTTACGTCTTTTCCAGCGCACCCTAGTTACGAGCTCAGCAGCCAAGTGGTATATTGAACTTCCACATGGTTCTTTTAAAGATTTCAACTCTCTTGACATGTCCTTTCTCACGCACTTTCAGCTGCCCATCCGTTATGATACGAGTACTGAAATCTTGACCTCCCTTCATCAGACCAACTCCGTGCATATCTCTGATCATATTCATGAGTGGAGACGACGACGAAGGTTGATCAAAGCAATCATTATTGACCAATTATTGGCGGAATGGTTTACTAAATCTATTTTACCCCCAATTTATTGTGACGTCACTATGGGCAGTGTATTCACTGAGGAAGAAGCCATTTCCCGAGCTCGGTACTTGGATTTGGTTTAGTCAAAATCTGGTACTTTGTACAAGTTGATTCCAAATGCTACCTGTGCCACTACTCATCCATCCAAACCTTCATCCACGTCACATGCAGATGGAGTTATTGGATTTGTCAAAACCCTGTCTACATCACAGTGAACACAAACAATAAATCGATCTTCTTCAGCGCCCGTTCCCAGTTCGACCTCACTTTCCTCTACCTCCTTCCCAACTCAAGTCTCCGAGGTGAATGTAGTTCAATCTGCCCCTTCACAACAATCCGTAGGTAAGAAGAAGACAAAAAATAAACCCAAAAAGAATAATAATAATGAACAACCCAAAACCCAAACTCCACTGCCTGGTATTGAAAATAAACCACAGTGGAAACTGAAATTCCCATGTCTTATTTGTGGTGAAGATCATTACACCCAAGACTATCCACATCACGATGAAGTTGCAAAATGTTTCAAAGGGAATTCTCAACCCACCATGTTAACACAACCTTTTCCTCAGCAACAATCTATGGTTCCCCCCCCATAGGAGGAAGTACCGGCCACACTCCTAATGATGAATCCTCGACAAGTGCCCATATTTATATGTTCAATGGGATTGACTTAACCACTCGCACTACAAAATACGACACACCAGCTAAACCTGACAAAGAAAAGGTCACTAACGGTTCTTTACCGGATCCATCTCCTACTTCCGTTATTCATCCATCTGGGTCACTTTATATAGAGAAACCTGTGTTTGATTCTATATTACGCCCTCCCAAGAGCACCATCCTTAAGTCTACTTTCAATCCTAGTTCGCCGCCCAAAAATAAAACATTTTTGAAGATTTGGCTCAAGCACTGTGTGCTATCTCTGCGTTGGAAGTTCTACAACACTGCCCAATTCAACATTGAACGCTCTTGGCTGCCATTGGTGCCATTGATCCCGAGTCATCCAACAATATCATGTTTAACCTGGACAAATTCAAATCATGACTTTCTCACCAAATTTCTTTTCAAGTTGATGTTGTTGTTCACAATCAACAATTCACCGCACTATTTTGGATGAGGGAGCTTCCACTTGTGTCATGTCTTTAGCTTGTTGGAAAGGATTAAAATCACATGCACTTAACAAATCCCCTACGATGTTGCATGCATTCGATGGGTGAGGTTTTCATCCTCACAGACTCTTACAGTCCTTAGCCATTCAGTTGGGCGGAAAAATCGTCTCTGTTGATGTTGATGTAGTCGATGCTCCCCTCTGGGAAGAAGTTGGTTTTATGCCATGACTTTGTCGCTTCATCGGTGTTTCGATGTGTAAAATTCCTTTAGATTACTGTACACCCGACGCTCACACTCCCGCTACCAACAATATTCCTTTCTTGGGAGATCATAAGATCATGTATGAAAGTGTTGGTGTAGGACTTTTGAAAGACTCTAGTCTTATGGGTACTTTCCCTGCACCACTTCCTCCTACCACACAACATATTGCCACAATCAATATGATCTTGACTATGGCCTATCAGTATTTAGAATCTTCTGATCCTTGGATTGTGCCTAGTCCGTTAGAGTTCAATTCACTAGGTGACGCTATGCCACTTAGTCTGGCCAAGGCTTCATACGTCGCCATTCAATCTGCCTCTCCCTCCATATATGACCAAAATTTGTTGGCACTTGACACTTATTTGATGCCATATTGGTTAAACTCCTTGTCTTCTGCTTTTGACTACGTTTCCCAGATTTTCCCTTCAGATGAATACATTATGGAAATGCTTAGTATTGATGAAGTACCTTGGGATGACAACCATCATCAATCCTCTTTTCTTCCACCTCTTGAAGAAATTTAGGAATATATACACTCTATCTCCCCCCCCCGATGTTGTTGATTCTCCACAATATCCCAAGATACTATTTCTAAGGGGAATTTGGGAAAAATATCTTGTACAGTCGCTATTGATATTTCGACCAAGGAAGGTATCATGGAACATATTAATCTCGGTGCTAATTGTTCGTTTGAGGAAGTGGTTTCTTACACCGCTTTATTTAAATAATTCCTCCATGTCTTCGCTTGGAGCTATGAGGAAATGCCAGGGATCGATCCTTCGATCATTGTGCATGAAATTAAAACATACCAGGCATCAAACATGTCTGACAAAAACTCCGCCTGGTTCATCCCATGAAAACCACGGCCATAAAGGCAAAAGTTGAGAAACTGTTAAAATCTGGCTTTATCTATCCTGCCCCCTTAACGGAATGGGTTTCTAGCATTGTTCCGGTCACTAAGAAACAAGGAACCATTTATGTCTGCATTGATTACAGGGATGTTAATAAGGCTTGTCCAAAAGACAATTACCCCACACCCTTCATTGACCAAATCATTGATAATTTCACTGGCAGGGTTATTTTCTCTTTCATGGATGGATTTTCAGGATACAACCATATTTCCATGTCATATGCTTTCCATGATATCAAACATATTGTAGAACCTTACCTCGATGATTTAACTGCCCATTCGTCCAGTCGATCAGACCATATTGGTCACTTAGAGGCTATTTTTCGTCGATGTTGGTTCTACCGTATTCGTTTGAACCCACACAAGTGCATCTTTGTTGTTGAATCAGGTCGACTCCTCGGTTTCGTTGTCTCCAAAGACAGGATTAGGGTGGATCCCTTAAAGATTAAAGCTATCCTTGCTTTACCTCCACCTAATAATCTGACCCAACTACAAAGTTTGCAAAGGAAAGCAAACTTTCATCACCATTTTATATGTAACTACGCCGAGATTACCAAAGGATTTATGTGATTGTTGTAGAAAGACACTCCTTTCATTTGGGATGACACCACTCAATGATATTTTGATGCTCTTAAACATGCATTGACCAATATGCCTCTGTTTCATCCTATGAATTATGCACAAGACTACATGCTTTACTTGGTATCCTCTACTTCCACTATCGCCATGGTGTTAGTTCAGGAGGACCCTAACGGTGATGAACATGTGATATACTATCTCAACAAGAGTCTATCTGGTCCTGAGCTCCAATATTCACATGTTGAAAAGTTGGCTCTAGTAGTCGTCATTGTTGTCCAGAGATTTCTCCATTACATCTTGTTATGCACTACCACAGTTATCGCAGACTCAAACTCCATGTATCATATTCTTACATGTCAAGTCCTTGGGGAAAAATATTCCAAATGGATCGTTATTATTTACGAATTCGATCTTGAGTTTGCCAGGTCCAAAGCTAAAAAATCCTTGGTGTTTGCAGAACTTATCTGCGATCTTCCCCATGCTGATGAAGATACTGAGCCCATATATTCTCTCCCTGATGAATCTTTGTTCCTCATTAGCACGTCTGATCCTTGGTATGGAGATATCCTTCTTTATCTTCAAACCCAACATTTTTAGCTCGATATCTCCCGTGAAGAATGTCGTCATATTCATCACCATTCTAAACGCTACCTTATCATCGGTGACACTTTGTATCACCATGGTATTGACACTATCCTACGACGTTGTTTAACTCATTATGATGTTGAACGTGTCCTTAATGACTGTCACCTTGGAGCATGTGGCGGTCACCTTTCTGGGATGGCTACAACTCAGAAAAGTTTACGTGTCGGTTACTTTTGGCCCTCTATTTTCAAAGATTGTATTGAGGTTGTCAAAAAATGCCCACCCTGCCAAGTTTTTCATAAAAAGGCACCCACCCACCCCGATCCGCTGCATCTCATTGTTTCCATCAACCCCTTTGCAAAATGGGGCATTGATTTTATGCAGTGTAAGCCTACCTCATTCGGGGGGCACATTCATATCATCATTGTCATTGATTACTTCAAAAAATGGGTTGAGGCTATGCCTACGTTTCTGAATGATAGTCATACAACAACTATTTTCATCTTCAACCACATCATCACTCGCTTTAGTGTTCCACAAGCCATTTTCACTGATCACGGTTCACACTTTCAAAACCAGATGATGAGTGAGTTGCATGCCAAGTTGGGTTTTCTCCATGAAAAATCATCCCCTTACTATCCTCAAGCAAATGGACAAGTTGAAGCTATCAACAAGGTCCTTAAAACCACGATTCAACGCATGGTGGGGGCAAACAAAAAATCTTGGCATCTACAACTTTTCTCCTCTCTCAGGGCTTACCACACCTCAATGAAAATTGCTACTAGATTCACTCCTTTCCAGTTAGTATATGGAATAGAAGCAGTATTACCAATCGAGCGTAAAAGTCCTTCATTGAAACTCAAAGTAGAACTCCTACCTCACACTTCTGCTGAAGAAGAATGTTTCCTATATCTGACTAGGTTGGATGAAACATGTCATGATGTTTCTCTTGTTAAAGAGATGTATAAAAAACAAATGAAGAGTCAAGATGACAAATCTGTCCATCCTCGTACTTTCGCAGAAGGAGACCTAGTCCTCATTTATGACCAGGCTCACGATAAGTTAGGGAGAGGAAATTTAGAACCTCTATGGCATGGTCCTTACATTGTGAAATGTGTACTACATAGAGGTGCCTACGAGCTAGTTACTATGATGGAATCTCTCTTGGTGAACCCTAGAATGGGATTTACCTTAAAAAGTACTATGCATAGAATATCTAGCATGCATTCTTTGTACACTATTGTACTTTAGTTTTTGTGTGTCTTTTTCTCTTGCATGTATGAGTTTTGTCTTAGCCACTTATACTTTGTCTTGTGATTGTGTGCGTAGATGACATCTTCCTTTCCTATCTTTATCGGGTGTGTGGATGGCACTAGTCGACACACCTAGAATATTGCTTATGCGGCTTGGGTCATTTACCACTTTGGCGAGTTGGTGAGTTTAGGGGGCGTTTGCCTAGGATCGAAAACCAATAACATGGCAGAATATCATGCTGTCATTGGAATTTTATCTGAGGCCTCCTCCCTAGTTATATCTTGTATGGTCATTAACCTAGACTATCAACTTGTGGTTTGTCAGCTTAATCGGGTCTACACCATTCACAATCATATCCTATTGCGTCTCCACCTATGAGTTCATCATATTTAAATAATGTTTGAATTTATAGAATACAGACACATACCAAGAGGACTTAACACAACTTTGGATTCACTAGAAAATTATATTATGGATCGGTATCTCGCGCATTGATGAATTTTTATAAAGAAAATAAATCATATAAAATGCATCACATGTCAAATAAAAGCATCACACAAAGATTATTTGCAAACATCATTGGCTCCACAAAAAATTAGATATCTATATCTATATATATATATATATATTGCGTGATAGAAAATGTTTGGTTACATCCAAAATGTACATAGAAGGGAAAAATTTGGGTCCTCGTGGCCATGACATCATCATACAGACTACACAAAACATCAAGAGGATCCTAATCCTCCTGCACCATGTTGTGCTCTGGGTAGTACACTACTACATGGGACACTCGTCTAAGAAGGTAGTTCAAACTCTCGGGAACTCCCACTGTATGTCTCTGTAAATGCAGGGGTACATCTCGCCTCCTAAGAGGAGGGACACCCATCGTAAGACCACAGAGGTTTCTCTCAACCTCTCGAAGATCCCCCACTACTACCTCACGCTCTACAACTATCTATGCATCTCTATGATGCCCCAGTGTCGGCATCTCCGCCAGACGTGTTGCACCTCTGTCTGCATGGTGAAACAATACATTTGTTAAAAACCCCTCTAGGTACACATAAAAATAATATAAAATTTAAAATAAAAAAACACTTGATCAGGTATTTGGTTTCATACCTGATGTGTCCCATTCTATTCCATCTGGAAGTACCAGGGCCATGCTACCCCAGAAATCTACTTCGGCATATGGAAATTCCTTAATGACAATCAATTGACGTCTTAGCCAAGAAAAGAAGTTAGGTGTGAATTTGAATTCTGAGTCGGTTCCCAACCTTGGGGACAAACTCATCCAATGCTCCATGCGTGGTTCACCTACCAGTCGTACTGCTTGTGCAATATGTGGTTTCATCTGTGGAATTCACTCTAAGAAGAATGAAACCAAAAAGGAACCGTACCCAAATTTTTTATGTTGCCCCATCCCGCATCTTGAAATCTGATCCTTCACATTTTGAAGGAAAGTTGTGCTCCAGTTAAACAACGTTGGCTCCACACATTGTAGAGCATAGGCCATTTGGGATCTTGAAGCCAAATGTGTGCTGGTACTACCTGCCAAATTGGTGATGGAAAATAAGATGGATCGAAGAGGCAAATCTCTAACATCTGTTATCACGATTCGACCTCTAACCAATCGTGATCCTGGAATACAATGATTTTCCACATACTCTTCGACAGGCACTAGAAATGCCCGATGTCTGGATAAGATGATAGGGGCCTCTCTTTTCGAGAGGCCGGTCAAAAAATATACGTCTTCTAATTCCATTTTGAGCATTTGTGGCCCAATTTGGAATGCATGTTCAATAGTATTCCATAACCCAATCATATACTCAAGTAAAAGGACTTCTTTTTACATCTTATGTAGTTTAAAATACATGAGGAGGCCACAATTCCTCAATGCGGCCCTTGCTTGGGGGTTTTGTAATGCGTCTATGTCATTGAGCTTGTGATCATGCTCCTTCCACTCAATCATGGATTTTGCCAATACAAGCTGTAAGAAAAATCAATTAAGAGCCATTAATAATCTCATTATAGCAATTTTTTGGGTAAATTTAGCTTCAAAATCAATTAATTTTTCCTTTCTGCATCGGTGCTCCCCTAATTGCATGCACAGAGTGCTAAAGCTCCCCTGGAGTGCACACCAGAGTGCCAAAAAAATGGTCAACACTCCCCTCATCCCTTTGATGAAGTGTCGATCTGTTTTGGCGCCTAAGTCTCTCTAGGGCATAAAAAATGAAACAAAAAATTACCTAAAATAAAATTTTAAACTGTATAAAATGATTGGAAGGTGTTAAGGACCAACCTGATCAAGACGGAAGTAGAAACGACTAACTGTAGATCCAACACCAACGACTTCAAAATCTCTCTCCAAAGTAAATTTTACCACTGCTAGAAGATTTTGGCACAAATGAAATGGTAAAAACATTTTTTAACCCTATTTCATTGATATAGACTTCATTTTTTGCTAACCTATAGTCTATTTTGGGTTTTAAAATAATTTTGGAGATGTTATTAATACCCTGGAATGCATATTTGTCATCACTTGTAGGTTTCGAAGCAGTTTTGTTCCATTTAACCCTTTCACACTAACGAGCACGATCTTAGTTCCTTCTCACGCTCGAAAAAACATGAGAATGCAATTGAGTAGACTTTTATCTCTTTTCTAGACTCGCATGGATATATGAAAAGGGAACCCCCTGGATTCATCTTTAAGTTGTTTTCAGACTCTCTAAACATGAAAAACCACCGAGTTTACCTTCTCTGGACTCGTTAAAAAATTACACATTGAAGGGACCATATGGGAACCGAACCCTTACTTCTTCCGGTTCGTTAAACAAAAGAAGAGGAACTTACCGAAGGTGAGTTATATCGAGCATGTGTTATCCTCCTCGATCTCGTAAAAATAAAAAAGAGGTACTCGTCTATTTGGATGGGGGAAAAATTGAAGGAAGCAAGCCAAGCCACTTTTTTGGAAACATCACAGGTCACTCTTGCACTCGCCCTTGAGCACGACACTTTGCTTTTGCATGCATTTTAATCCACTGAAACTCTGCACTGAACCAATCCTCTGAGTTTCTTTACTCCTCTGGATCATCCGATGAAATTCATAGTATCCACTGCATCATTTTTTGGTCCATGTCATGTTTCTATTGTCGGTGCCCCTATGTTGAAGGGAAGTATCCGCTTTGAGAGTCAACCATCAGAAATTTCTAATTTCAATACCTGTGTCAGTCCATACTCATTTGATTCACCATCTTACATATCTATGTCGGTTTTGTGTTGTTTATGGGGGATACATCAAGGCCCTCCTTCGACGAGCCTTTTCCTGTCGACTTCAACACATCATCCAAGACTTAGACTTAGAAATCAGTTAGTACCTTGGGACCGTCATGCTTAAATGGAATAATTCCTCGCTTTCGAAAATGGGTTTACATCGTTGACCTCTGATCGGATGATTCCACGAGTGCTCGACTTCGACTCATCTATTCACATTCGTTGGATTTTACTAGAGTACCTTGGGAGTCATTGAAATCGATGGTGATTTCCCTCGCACTTGTTAACGGTTTACCTCATTGACCGATAATCAAGTTCTTTCTACCATGTACGGCATCAAAAAATCTATTCACATGGTTAGATTTGTGCCACATTGGGATCGGTAATAAGACCTTGGGTTGAGTGTTCACTCTGATATCTACTTTACACGGGCTGTGAAGGAGATCATTTGAGTACATTGATATATATACTACCACATAGATCCACTTTATATTGGTCTATGGCTATCTTTTGTCATCTCGTAGATCCACTGTGTAATTATCGTGGCTACGATCAGTTCATGTCATGGAAGTATAGATCCACATTGTATCTTTGGTGGCTATACCCTTCAGTCAATATGATTATGGATCTGTAGTGTATTTTATGGTGGCCATACCTTGAAAGTATTTTATCACTCAAGCATAGGTATGTCTTCCTTGGGTTTGAAACATGTCATAACATTTTTCTAATGGTTGTTTACAGCTTCTACTAGGTTCTCTGAGTCCATACCATTGCTTCAAAAAAGTCTACAAAGTACTTCAGTCATCAACTTCCATATTCTGACCTCGCACTTTGGGGGGAAATCTGTTACACGTCAAAATTACTCACTTCGATGATGTCTCATTTTCATTATTGCAAGTGTCGCAAGTGTCACTCTTTTGTCACAAGTGTCGCACTTTTGTCACAAGTGTCGCACTTTTGTCACAAGTATCGCATAAATCATATTGCATCTCGTTTATGTCACATCATGGAAGACATCATAAGAACACTTGAGATACCCTCTAAGACTGGTTAAAAGAAGGAAGTATATCATTTGGAGAAGAGTACAAACTTTTACCTTCAGAAATTACCATCATAAAAGCATTTTTGGAGATCAGTGCTCCCCTGCCCACTTGCAAGGAGCGCTACGCTCCTTTCCCTCTTAGAAGGGAGCACTGCAACGCTCTATGGCCCAGTTTGAGGGAGTGCCGATATGTTGAGAAAATCATGGGACAAATCCCCCTTATCTCTGAAGATAGCTGAGAAATATCCAAGTAAGTTTCGCTCGAATCCAAGTCCAAGGTTGGATCTAAGGGGAGTTCCACAACTGATGGAGTAATATCCTCAACTTATCCCAAAAATATATAAGGTGGTTAAGCCTCTCAAAGCCTATATAAGGAGGCATCCTCATGGTGAAAGGGGGAAAATAATTAGTGAAAAGTATTTTCATTTTTACTGTGTATCATTTGAGCAAGGTTTTGGACAAGGAGAGCTTGGTGAGGCTGCTACATCTGCATATGCACTTTGTAAGCACCTTATTTTGTTCTCATTAATATATGTGCTTGGCCTGTTTCCTTCAATATTGTATACATTTGCATGAGCTTGTCTCTTTGGATGAATCTAGTTTTAAACTAATCATAGTAGAATAGGAAGTATGCTTTGTCTTCGTGGTTTATTGGATTGCAGGACTTGTTGAAAGGCTTGGGGATCAATGCTCAACTTGGAATGAGCGAGGACAAACGTTGTGAAAAGGTACTCATACTCTCTTCCTCTTCTCTATTGAATAGTTTAGCTATGTTTAAAGGAATGTCAGTGATAAAAGTTAGCACTTTTCTATCTTTGTCATAGGGGTATAAGATCCAAGAGGGAATTCACCTGTCCACAGGGGAATTTTCCTACAACACCAATGTATGAGATGCTTCCATCGCTGGATCACACCAAAGAAGCATAGCCCCTGGGAAAAGTAAGTACAATTAAAGGTTTTTTGAAATCATGTGTGAAAATACTAAATGATCCATAATATGTTAAAATATTACAAAATATGCTAGAAATGTGTAGCATAGAAGAAGAAGGGAAGATAGAAAAAAAAACAATCAATCATCTACATACAAGGAGGAGAACAAGCAGGGAATTCAACATGATATGAGATTTCAACATGGAAGATATCATACTGGATGTAGGATCCAAATTCAATGTGCTACCCAATAATACATGGCACTGTATGGGAGAACCTACACTAGGATATTCACCGGTTCAGTTGAAACTAGTGAATCAACACCGATTTCTACCAATTGGAAGACTAAAAGGGGTAACAATAGATCTGGATGGAATGTGCACTAAATTCGACTTCAAAGTAATAGAGATAGTGGATGGAACAACACCTTACCTGACATTGTTTGGCCTGGATTGGGCATTTGACAATCAGGCCATAATCATGTTAAATACGAGGAAGATGACATTCGATTCAGGAAACTACAGGGTGATTACGTCTTTGGACCCATCAAAAGGGGAAAGGTTTGTAGAACCTACTTTCTTAGACCTGGAGAAAATTAACCAGTTGTACAAAATAACCGCGCGAGAAGAAGATTACATGAACCCGACTGCGGATGGGGTACTCAGTTGGAGAAGCATCACCTCATGTGTGTCAGACTCAGATACGGTCTTAGAAAATTGGAAGCAGAGGTTACATGAAGTCTCCTCAAGAAGATGCGCAAGAATAGATCGCGTAGTAAGATGGGTAGGTACAGAGATAAGGGAACCTCCCAGCTTCCATGGGGTGAATGACTTAGAAGCATTCTTAACACGATACGAAGATGAAGTGATAGAAAATCAAAGTCTCTTATCTCTAGATATAGCACTCAAGGAAACAACTGCAAGGTGGTGGGGTGCGCACAAAGAAATAGTTAAGAACTAGTACCAATGTAAGCAGTTACTGCGCATTAGGTTTGGCGCAGAACAGGGAAGCAACCATATGAAAAAATATGATGGAGAGGGGGCACCCACAAAACACTTGGAAAAGTGAAAAATTCTATGGAGAATGATACCACCGGAGGAATGGTCTCATCATTTTGTTCACACATTAGAAGGGATCCCAACAAACTGGTATACATACCAGGAATTGCACAGTGGAAATACAAACTAGGTAGTATTACAATAGAACTTTACAGTCACTTTCTCATTTGAGCATGAGAACCCCAACATAGAATCAAAACTTAAACAAATCAGAGTGGTGATATTCATTATAGAACCGGAAGTTGAATTCATGACAAAAAAACAACAACAAAATAGACAAATAGTAAAAGAACTATTGTCATGTTACCATGTGTAGAAAGAAGCACCAGATGAAGACGATCCACGAAATATTCAGATTGAGGAAGTTGAAGGTGAAAGAGAAGTGTAAGGTCCACCTCTGGAATCAAAATTATTTTCTACACCAATCAAGGTGAATAAAGTCAACATTGGGATACTTGAGAATCCAAAGATGGCTAGCATTGGAGACTATTGGGATGAGCAAACAGTGGAAAGCATCAAAGAGTTATTGCGCGAGTACAGTGACCTGTTCGCAACAACGTTCAAAAAAATGAAAGGTATAGTAGGAGAGCTAGGTGAAATGAAGATACCTTTCAGAGCTGAGGCAAGACCGATCAGACAATGACCATAAAGACTAAACCCTATATATAAGCAAAAAGTCAAAGCTGAAATCGATAGAATGTTGGAGGGTGGAATCATAGAACCTGTAGATGAATTTGAATGGGTAAGCCCGATGGTAGTTCATGAAAAGAAACAAGAATGGATAAGAATATGTGTCAATCTGAGGAAGATGAATGATGCGTTCCTACATCACTCGTTCCCTACTCCCTTCACAGATGAGGTGTTGGAGAACGTAGGAGGACAAGAAGCTTATTAATTCACCGACAGATTCTCAGGATACCATCAGATCAAGATAGCCCTGGAAGACAGATACAAGACCACTTTTTCCATGGAATGGGTATCCTACCCGTACAGAGTCATGTCGTTTGTACTAAAGAATGTACTAACAATATTTTCCAGAGTCATCATAGTTGCATTCAAAGAATTCATCCACCAGTTTCTAGAGGTATACCTGGATGATTGGACAGACTATAGTCTATTGAAAGACCATGTAGGGGTGTTGAGGCTAATGTTAGAAAGATGTAGGCAGTTTCAGATAGCGTTAAACATAAAGAAGTGCATATTCGGAACACCCTTTGGGATAATATTGGGCCATATAGTATGCAAATAAGGCTTGCAAGTGGATCCTGCTAAGATTGTAGTAATTGTTAATCTACCACCACCAAAATCAGTCTGTCAGTTAAGAGAAACATTGGGACACAAAAGATACTACAAGAAATTTATAAAAGGGTGTGTGCAGATCACTGCACCAATGGAGAAGTTGTTAAGGAAATACACCAAGTTTTAGTGGAATGAGGACTGTCAGCGTGGATTGGCCACCCTGAAAGAAAAGATGGTAACTGCACCAATACTGGTATTCCTAGATTAGGAAAAGACATTCCATGTGCATGTAGATGCATTGGCCATAGCACTTGGAGCTATTCTGGTGCAGCCAGGATCAGGATAATTGGACCATCCTATCACATTCATGAGTAGAAAACTGCCAGAATCAAAACAAAATTACAACACCACAGAGAGAGAAGGCTTAGCTATGGCCTATGTGATTTAGAAGTTTAAACATTGCTTATTGGGGAAATATTTAAGATGTTTACAGACCATTCATCTCTCAAATACCTCGTCAACCAACCATTGTTTGGGGGGAGAATTTGTATATGGTTATTTCTATTCTAGAAATTTGACTTTGAAGTGATAGTCAAACAGGGGAAGTTGAACGCACAACCTGATCACCTGTCAAGGATCACTAATGGAGAGGAACCTAAGAATATAGAGGAAAACTTCCCTGATGCATAGTTATTTTTAGTCCAAATAGACAATGAATACTTTGCATACATCATTTGGTACTTGAGTACAGAGACTACGCCACAAGAATTCAACACTGCACAGAAGAAAAATCTAGTAGTCAGCATTGTAGACTATCAATTGATTGTCGGACACTTATACAAAATGGGTGCAAATAGAAACTTGAGAAGATGTATGATAGAACATGAAAGACATAGGATTTTAGTGGAAGACCATGAGGGAATAGCAGGAGGACATTATGTAGGCAAAGCTACTGCGCAAAAGGTATTACATGCAGGACTATGGTGGTCGATTTTTCATAGAGACTCAAAAGACTACTGCCAGAAATGTGATGTATGTCAGAGGGTTGGTAAACCGAATAGAAGGGACGAGATGCCCCTGAGACCACAAGTAACCTTGTTGGTATTTGAAAAATGGGAAATAGATTTTGTGGGACCGATTAACCCACCAGCAAAAAGGTCAGGAGCAAGGTACATTATTACTATGACGAAGTACTTAACAAGATGGGAAGAAGTAGTGCCAGTAAAATATTGCAGAACAGAGACAACAACACACTTCTTGTTTGAGCACATGATCACTAGATTTGGATGCCCAAGGATTTTGATGAGTGATCAAGGAACTCACTTCATTAACAACACTATTAAGGCCATGACTAAGGAGTTTTAAGTTTATCATCAAAAGAGTACACCATATCATCCTCAAGAAAATGGAACAATGGAATCCTTTAACAAAATCCTTGAGAATGCACTCACAAAGATTTGAAACGTTAATAGGGATGATTGG
This sequence comes from Picea sitchensis, assembly GCA_010110895.2. NCBI lineage: Eukaryota > Viridiplantae > Streptophyta > Pinopsida > Pinales > Pinaceae > Picea > Picea sitchensis. The sequence goes on along the minus strand of SNQJ01S0009377.1, from coordinate 72,710 downwards.
GACTTGAATATACCAACAACAATGTGGGTGTACATGACCACATGCAAAAAATTGACAGGGAAGACACCATTTAGATTGGTGTATGGACAAGAAGCAGTGGTGCCACTAGAGTTTTTGGTACCTAGTCTGCGCGTCGCAACAATTACCAACATGACAGAGCGAGGCGCAGTACAGGAAAGGCTAAATCAACTGATGATCATGGAGGAAGGTAGGATTCTAGCAGGGTTTCACCAAGAAGTATAGAAATAAAGGGACAAATCTTGGCATGACAGACATATCAAGAGGAAAAAAATCAAGGAAGGAGACTTAGTCTTGGTGTACAATAGTAAATCTCTTCAGCACCCAGGAAAACTCAAAATACATTGGTTAGGAGCATATGAAGTAAAGACATTCATAGATGGGGGAACGATACAGTTGAAGGATTTAGGAGGAACATAACTCATAGGAATGATCAATGGGATTCGATTGAAGTTGCATAGAGACAATCGACCTTTTAGCACTTGAAAAGAAAAAAAAAAAACAGCAACATAGGGATTACTATGCCAAACATTAAAAGGAAATAACCAGTGAAAGAAGACATAGCACGCCGAAAAGAGAATGTTCACACACACTTGGAACAACTAGTGCAACGGAGAAAGGACCAATGGTCACTAAAAGGCGAAAACCATGGAAATTGAGGGTACGACAAATAGGTGCCAACTGACAGCAACTATCAAAATTGAATGAAAATAATGATTGACAGGACGTTGCATTAATCACACCAACTAGCGACGTGTTGGCAGCAATAATATAATTTCTATTTTTTATAAGCTGCCTACACAAGGTCTTTAAATTCTCGTTTCTCATCATGACCATTCTCACTAAACAACACTTGTCACTTGTCGCTTTTTACACATCTTCCTTTCGATTTTTGTTTTCATGACTGTAAGCATGAAAACTCACAGCTGGAATTGACACTTTGTTTCGATTTTTGATCAAAGGATAACTGTTCATATGGTCTATTATCGAATTATCGTATTTTTCTATGAACTTGATTGTTTCCCTTATTTATAACCTTTGGTCCTAAACGTGCCTTGGTTACATAAGTAAAAAAACCTCCACTCATTTGTATTCGATTAATATCAATGGGGTTTTTGATTCATAAATTTTTTTATTCAATGTTTATTTGATACATTTATCTTGTAATCAAGTCAAGAATGTGCGTTATATGGTATTTAAGTTCTTACATCGTTACACGTACCCATATCCCAATGTATCATATGAGGTACAACATGATATTGTTACTCTATATGGCCTCGGGCTTCACGATCTCATTCCCACGCATGGTGATTAACACCTCTGCCTACCATTTTGAACTGTCATTGCATTGTTTTGTGGAAATTTGGGGCTATGGCTCTGTGTTTTTTCTATCAAACCCTACCTCCGATTTCAGTGTTGATTCCCTTTTGTTTGCCATGGCTCCAGTGGTAAGGATTGAACCCAATGACATCCAAACCTTGTTATCGTATGATAACGCCAGGGATGATTTAGAAAGGAACGGTTGGTGTGTGTTCATTGAAAATTTTAAAGGTTTAAATCTGAGAGTTTCCCAAGAGTTTGCATTATGGTTGCAGAGCAAAGATCGGTCTGTGCAGTTGGAAGTAACTGAAGACTTCTTAAAGCTAACCCCGTAATTGCCTCCCAGAGACACGTTTTTGCGTGAGCGATTCTGAGCAAACGGTTTTGAATTAGATCAAACCCTTGAAAACCCAGAACCAAAATGAGCCCTTTTACCTTCATAATGAGCAGTTTCCCCAGAAATTAGATCATTACAGAGATATAGCTCGTCCTTTAGAGGTCAAATATCAGATTTTCTCTGTGGCTGAAGGGAGTGTTTTGGTCTGTTTGCAAGTGTTGAAACATTTGTGACTTCTCCAGGTCTGTGCATTAGCATCCCACAACACCCCTCTCACTCGTCCAGCCATGTGTCTCAGCCTCCTACTGTGAACCCTTGATCAATCCAAAGGATATTCAACCAGTCTGCCAGCAAGTTATACATCTACAGGACATGTGATATTTAAAAGAAAAAACGTAGAAGCAACTACAACCATCATGATTCGATTTGATTTCATGATCAGAGGTATGATTTTGCTTAATTTTAGCACGATTTGGTCACTATTAAGTTAGGATATACGATTTGATTCAATAAACTATTTTTTTGATTAAGATTAGTTTGTTTTGATTACATTGGCTATTACAACTAGCTACAGAGTCTGTAGCCAGTTAGAAAAAATTCGAGTTGCTTGATTTTATAATTGAAAATACATCTAAAATCTTCTCATTTTTGTTTGTTAACAGGAACCCATGATTTCTAAGGAGATTTGAAGCACTGTTGAGATCTTCCAGCCATGTGAACTTTATGTTTTTAGTAAATAGATTAGGCTGTTAGTTTTTTGATATCAAGTAAAATTTGGGAGGTTGCATCCCCCACGTTTTTGGAACAGATTTGATGTTATCAACATGAAACATTTTGTTCCTGGACCTATATAAGCATGTTATTTTGTAAACTTGGGATCATCTCTGCCTGGAGAAAAAACTATGGATTTCTCATTTACAGACTTGAATGGAATATGATATTTGTCACAGCTTTAGCTTCTCCATATCATGTTTTTATTCAAGTCATGATTATTTCAATTTGTAATTAAATTATGATTGCTTTAGCTGTCGTGGTTTACTACAAGTTGGCGTGATAAAAATTTACATGTTATCCATGTTTTATGTTCCAGATTTAACACACAACAATCATTTTGTTCACACTTAGATTAAGATATTTATTTTCATCATTTGTTGAACATTTATACACAGGTTCTCACAACAGGATTTATCTTAATGTGGCTGCTTGTGAAATTATGAGATTGTTGTGATCGCATCTCTTATATGTTTTATCATTCGAATTCCATTATTGATGTTTCACATTTATGAGAAGCAATTGTAGGTTCTGTTGTAGGTTTACTTCATCAGACAGGGAGTTTGGATGTTGCGCATTGAACAAATATTGGATGCGATAACAGGTCAGTTTGCTAGTTTAATTTCATTAGTTTAATGAATAAAGAAACTTCCTGTAGCTAAAACATTTTCTATTATCTGTGATTTCTGTTTTCAATTAGACAGTTTGATATTCCATTTCTTGGTTATAAACATTATAAGAAAATAAATCAAAAAGATTTAAAAATAGCTTTGCTGTTGTTTAAAAAATCAATTCATATTCGATTTTCGCAGATTTGGATTAAAATTCGTATTTTGTAAATGTTATATATATATATATTAAAAATAGAATCATTTGTATACATTTTACATATAACAAGTAGGGTTATTTTATAAATATTAGTCAATTAAACTGTAAATACATATTAGATTTGTATATAGTTTTCAGTGATTGTTATTCATCAAGTTATTTTATTTCCTTTAGTTTTGTTTTTTGTTTTCTTTAGGACTTAGATCAGCCAACGGAGCCGCTAAACCCGTCGGAGTGGATTAATCCAAATAGTTTGGGTTAAGTAGACAACCCCGGACCGGATTCACTCCTCCAGTTGATGAGTGATCAATTTCGCCTGTCAACAAATGGTGCTAGAAGGACGGTCGACTGACAAGATGGCCTTGTAAGAGCCTTTATTTTAAATATATTCACTTTCCCCGTGATGATCATATTATGTTGAGGAATTCGTCACCAAAACAGAGTAAGAGTTTTAAAGAAAGTGAAGAGAAATGTCTTGAGAATACCATTGTTAATTATTGTAGTTCAAGAGATTCTTTTCATGTGCTTATTTCTGATTCCTTTTATTTTTTATATCCTAATCTATTCCTAGACTCTGTTGGACTTGACATCTTACCTACAACATCCTACTCTTTTCCGCCACAATCATATCCTTTCGATATGCTAAAATATAGTGAAATTAATTCCAAACCTAACATTGATAAAGTTGGATTTGATGCTTGGGAAAAGGACATGTTGCGAGATGATTTTACATGGTTTATTGTTGAAAAAGACAATGCACTATATCTTATGGAGATCAAACATTCTACATTTTATATTTGTTCTTTGATTAGCTTGAATCTTAATGTTTATGCTTCACATTTTGAAATGATCAATCTCATTAAAAGAAGCATTCAAACCAATGATCTAATTGACGTCACGAATCCTCTTATGATTATTTCCCCATCGATATATTCGCTTCATCAAAGTCATGGTTTGCATCCTCATTTTTGTGACAAAATCTTAGGATGGCTTGAATATTCATATATAAAAAAAATTCATAATAAATATAAAGTTGTGCTTGCTTTCTTTTTACCTAAGTATCTTGGAAGTAGGTGTGACATATTTCTTTTAGATCCTCCATGTGAAGAAATTATTGAAACTTAGAGAGTTGTCAAGAGGATGGGGCATTTCAGCCTTGGCTGATGGTTATTTCGTTTCCTCGTAATCTTGATAATTTTTTTAAACTTACTTACACTCACCCATGCCATTATGACCCTTATCACGACAAGATTGTGCAATGGCTGGAGGATTCGTACAACAAGAATATCCAGGGGAATGGTAAGATCATGCTTACTTTGTTTTTAGATGATGATTATGAAGGTAAGTGTGATATGTTTCTGTCATTTTTTGATATATTATCATTCTTATTAGTAATGTTTGATTTTGTTTCCATTGTAGGATTGCAGTTACTCCGATGGCTACATTGGAAGCATGACTTCACGTAGTATTCTGATATGTTTAGTAGTTAGGGTAGGGTTAGGAATAGGTATTCTTTCATTTTTATTCCTCACTATTTCTCTTTGTAATAATGCAGTCATGAACACAAGTGGGCGCACCACGAGAACCATAATACGACTGTTATCAGGGAAGTCCGCTTGATCCTTTTCTCATTGCTTTTAGTTGAACATTTATTTTCAAAAACGCAGTATCGTCATGAAAATCTTAAATGGAAAGTAAAGAGATAAATAAATCTGAATCAACCCTGACCCAAGGCATCACAAGTAAGACTGCTTTCACATCAATCTGGGTGTTTCTTTTTTCTTTTAGTTTCCCAAGGGTTTTTTTTTGCATGATGCTTTCAGATACATCTTTTGTAAATATTTTCTGTTTTGGTTTCCTTGCTCTTTGTTTTTCCTTGCTGGTTTGTTTTTGTTTTCATTTCTGCTTATCAGTCTTTCTTTTTGAAACAAACATGCCTACACCACGGGCTAGTTCAGACAGAGAAAACATAATACTTCCCCTCGAAAATAACTGCTAAAAGTTGTTAAAACATTAAGTGTTATATTTTGAGGACTGGTTAAAGATAACTTGTTGTTTGAAAAGTGTTTCTTGATTTCAATCTACAATTGAAGGGACTCATGATCATCCATAAAATTCTTTTTACATTGTCCCTGTTCCTTAAGAGAACAACTCAGAGATGTCTCCCTGCTCTTGAAAGTTGGTTTTATTAACAAACTATTTCTAGATCTTAATGAAGGATAGCTAAGAAATTTCTTTAAGGTATGTAATTTACTAAGATGTATCCAAAACTGGAATTTTCAGTGCCAGCCCGCTCTATCGAATATTTCAAAACACTATAATATGAATAAACTTTCAAAGAGCTGTGGGAAGTGTTTGTAAACCCTCCGGGACACTGAACAGGTCTGCTGGCAGTAGGTAAATGCATGCATGACGCCAAGATAACTTCATCGGGGTACTGAACAGGCCTGCTGGTAGCGAAGCAATGTCAGGAAAAAGAAAATTCTTAGATATGGATTATTTTTTACCTTAAATGTCCTTCGTTCTGATTTGGAACTTCTTAGCAAGATACAGATATCAGAGTGGGTTAATTGACATCCCTGTCGAGGCTATGGACGCCTACTGGAAGTAGCGGCCCTGTCAACAGTATTGAAGATTTTAACTTTAATATCGTAACTCTCTTCTGTTAATATTGTTGTCAATTTTCGTATCTTTAAAATAACGGTAATCTGAAGCTGGAATGCATTATAATTGATAAAGATGTTCATGCATCTTTTTGGTGGTTTTCGATTTGAAGTTATTTCTGATTATACTAATCTGAACTCATTCATTTGGCAGAGATAACTGCTTCTCCCAGCATGTTGCCATTGTTGGCAAATATAATATAATTTCTATTTTTTATAAGCTGCCTACACAGGGTCTTTAAATTCTCGTTTCTCGTCATGACCATTCTCACTAAAAAACACTTGTCACTTGTCGTTTTTTACACATCTTCCTTTTTATTTTTGTTTTCATGACTGTAAGCATGAAAACTCACAGCTGGAATTGACACTTTGTTTCGATTTTTTATCAAAGGATAACTGTTCATATGGTCTATTATCGAATTATCGTATTTTTCTATGAACTTGATTGTTTCCCTTGTTTATAATCCTTGTTCCTAAATGTGCCTTGGTTACATAAGTAAAAAAACCTCCACTCATTTGTATTCGATTAATATCAATGGGGTTTTTGATTCATAAATTTTTTTATTCAATGTTTATTTGATACATTTATCTTGTAATCAAGTCATGAACGTGCGTTCTATGGTATTCAAGTGCTTACATCCTTACACGTACCCATATCCCAAGGTATCATATGAGGTACAACGTGATATTATTACTTTGTATGGCCTCGAGCTTCACGATCTCATTCCCACGCATGGTGATTAACGCCTTTGCCTACCATTTCGAACTGTCATTGCATTGTTTTGTGGAAATTCGGGGCTATGGCTCTGTTTTTTTTCTATCAAACCCTACCTCTGATTTCGGTGTTGATTCCCTTCTGTTCTCCATGGATCCAGTGGTAAGGATTGAGCCCAATGGCATCCAAACCTTGTTATCATATGATAACGCTAGGGATGATTTAGAAAGGAACGGTTGGCGTGTGTTCATTGAAAAGTTTAAAGGTTTCAATCTGAGAGTTGCCCAAGAGTTCGCATTATGGCTGCAGAGAAAAGATCGGTCTGTGCAGTTGGAAGAAACTGAAGACTTCTTAAAGCTAACCCTGTAATTGCCTCCCAAAGACACGTTTTTGCATGAGCGATTATGAGCAAACTGTTTTGAATTAGATCAAACCCTTTAAAACCCAGAACCGAAATGAGCACAGCTGGAAGAGGAAAAGAATAAAATGGCACAAACTCAGGCATAATGTGCAGAGATGGTCAACGACGAGATTACAACACAAGCATTGGTCACACTCACAGAAAATATCGCGTAGGCTCAAACACAAGCAAAGGAACTCACAGAGAATTTCCAGGCTCTTATAGGAGAGATTGAAGAAGCACATAAAGTTTAGGTGGCTCGGGATGAGCCACATGTCAGTGTTGGGGGCATGTTGGATGTAGGCCTAGCTAGGAAGAAAGACTATTTTTGGAGGAGAAGCATGCAAGGAGGAAAATAAAGCTGGAAAGAAAAGAAGCACGTGTAAGAGAAGAAGGTGAGGCACACATGCAAGGAATACCTAATGAATCTAGGGTTAGGGTTTTTGTAATGTATTGTAATGGTTGGTGAGCCAAGGATATAAATAAGTAGTAATTAGAATATGAGAGAGAGTTGACAAAGAGAGAGAGAGATTGAAAGAGATACACAGAGGAAGAGATATTTGTAAGAACTATATGAGTCATTAAGTTGGCGAGCTAGGGAAGTAGTGAGCAACTCAATCCCGAGGGTTAGATCATAGGCTGAAGAGCATGGTGTGATCTAGTCAACCTCAAAGGGATCAAGGATCCTATGAAGAGAATGAGATCTAATATTGCAACCATGCGCATCGTGATATATTATTGAACCATAATAAAAGCTTGATAGACAGATCTTTGTGGACGTAGCCCAGGAGGGGTGAACCACGGTAACACCTTTGTTATGTGAATGCATGTATGCTTCCTTATTACTGTTAAATAGTGAATGTCAGATGAATGAATTAACTAGTTAGATCTGATATTCCACATGCATGAATAGAAGGACTGTTATAAATTGATGTTAGACTGAATGAATGAAGAATACAAAGTACAACCGTAGATCTCCACTCATTCTCAAGTTGCAAGCACATGATTATTGCAGCCACCCATAGAGCTATCTCGGGTGGGACTGTGCAGTACAGTCCTTGTGTTACGCTGCCTTCTGGTCTTCTAGAGGGGCCGATAGTTTTAGAGGGATTTTGTTGGGATCTTATCAAATATGAACCAGGGTCAATCTATGAGAGTAAGTTAGAATCATAATAACCCATAAAGAACCATAGTAAAAGAAGTAAAATCTAAATCTAACAAATGGTTCAATTCCAATAGACATTGATCAACTTGTTGCTTCTCCGATTTTGATCCATGACTAGATCATCTTTTAGAGTGTAGAGAATGTCGACCCAAGCTATAAGGGTTTTGTATACCTCTTATACCTTGGAAATTATTGGTAAGTAAGATAATATTGATGGGGTATTTGGACCATAGACAACCTCAAATGGGTTCATGTTGGTGGATCCATGATAATTTGTATTGTACCAGCATTCTTCTAGGAGTAACCATTGAACTCATTGGGACTATCTTTCAGAAGTAAAGAACCTCAAATATGCTTCCAAACACTTATTGACAACTTCAATCTAACCATCAACCTAGGGTGATAGGAAATGCTAATATGCAATTGAGTGCCCTAGAGATGAAACAATTCTTATCAAAAGTTTCTAGTGAAAGTGGGATCATGGTCCATGAGAATAGATTGTGGCATATCATGTAGTTTGAAGATGTTATCCATAAATACTTGCATTACCATGGAAGGTTTAAATGGGGTGTTAGAGGGAACACAAAATAACATATTTGGAAAAGAAATTAACCACAACCATGATGACAGATTTATTTCCAGATTTGGGTAACCCCACTATGAAGTACATAGAAATTTTTGTCCATATAGTATGAGGAATAGGGAAATGTTGTAGTTCACCAAGATTTTTCATTGTTTCTCCCTTGTATCATTGGAAAAGATTACATTCATCCACAAAAGTGAGGATGTCCTTCTTCAGACCATCCCAAAATAATGAATGTTTGATTAGTTCCTATGCTTTATGAATGCCAAAATGACCAATTCTTGGTGATGCATAGAGTTTAGATAGAATGGTTGATTTAAAGTTGGATTGTTTGATCAAATATAGATGTTATTTGTTGGAAATATTACACACTCACCTATAATTATTTTCCTAAGTTTGATAGTACAATGTTGAGAAGCCTTCCTTAAATGAGAATATTCTCTTTCGATAATATTCCCCTACAAAATAGGGAACTCATCTTCAGTTTAGAGTCAGTTACACTCAGGTAGACTAGTTTTATAACCAACAGTTCCATGTGTTTCTCTCACTTTCACATGTGTGACTTAGTTAAATGATGATTGCAATGATTAGTTAACTAGGACTAGGTGGAAAATTACTTAGATTTATTTCAGTGAGTGTCTAGATCTCTCTAGATCATTACTATGATGCATTAGTTACTCATGTATCCTATATGTATTGTAAATTATTCACCTTTTGGGTGTGGAATATTGTTAATAGAAATTATTTCATTCTTTTCTCCATTTTTTGTCTTCTATTCACACCATATACAAGTTGTGTATGTTTCATTTTTAGCTAGATATTATGTGTAGGTATCTTAGAAAATATACATGGTATTAGATCCCATAGACCGCTATCAAGGATCGTCACCAATACTCTTTTGCAGGTATCTAAGATAGAACAAAGCAGTAGGAAAGATGGAATCTATGTTTTACTTGCCGATAATACTTCTCACGCCTCATAACTATTTGGAGTGGAAGCCAAAGATTCTAATTCTTCTCAGAAGTAGAGGCTTATACCAATTAACAATGGAAATGGAAGCAAACCCCGATTCCGTTGATGAGAAAAATGACTTTCTCAATAGACAAGATATGGCCATAGGATGTATTTTCATGTATGTTTCTCGTGAACTTTTCCATCAAGTAGATGATGAATCACAAGACTCAACGCCAAACAAATTATGGAACAAATTGAAGGTTCTATAGAAATAAGGAAGATTGCATGCAAAAGGTTGATAAGATAGAGCTAGTATAAAATCTACTGGAAGATCAATCCTCTCATTTTGAAGAGCTTTCTACATAGGTATCTGCACAACTTTTTGTTCCATTCATTGAAGATGATGTCTACCCCATTTCAGATATGTTTTCTGAATCACATATGGAATATATTATCCATGCATATCAGGAGATGCATGTAGAAACTTTTTCATGTGCCATTCATGCATCCCAAGATTCACATGCAAAGACTCCCATCCATGCATATCAGGAGCCAAAAAGGGGGCCATGCACATCATATTCAATTCTGACATTTTCTAAGTGGAATTTTCATAAACAAATTGGATATTTGAATTCCTCTTGGAAAAATATCCAATTTCACAAAAACAAATCGTCCAAAACAGAGTCTAGGAAGTAAAGTTATGAGTATTTTAAAATCAACAAATTTTTAGCATTGTTCCGGAAACAATTGTACGATTTTCAAAGTTTCATCCAAACTTCATTCGGATATTGCTATTTACAATAAAAGAAAATGGATATGTGCGGACATATCACTAGTGAATCTACTTTATCATATCCGTACAAACATCTACATCTTCAAAAAAATCTTCACCGAGCTGAAACTTTCACATTTGCAAGGTCTACTTGGAGTGAAGTACACAATTTCTTAGCAACTACCCTTTTTTTTAATCTTTTGATGCATTGTACTTTGGGGGGAGGGGGGTGGGGGGATTTTCCCATGAGGTATTCCCAATTTCCTCTATTTTTTCATTGTTTCATTCTTAGAAGCATTGTACAATGGGTACCTAACATGGAATTACACACTCACCTAGAATTATTTTTTTAAGTTTGATAGTCCAATGTTGAGAACGATTCCTTAGATGAGAATATTCTCTCTAGAGAATATTCCCCTACAAAATAGGATGCTCCTCTTTATTTCAAAGTCAGTTAGACTTTTGTAAATCACTCATTCATGGAAACCTCGGTTTTATTGCCAACAGTTGCATGTGTTTCTCTCACTTCAACACACGTGAATCAGTTAACTGATGATTGCATGGATCAGTTAATTGGGACTAGGTGGCATATTAATTCGATTTCTTTCATTGAATATATAGATATCTCTATATCACTACTATGACGCATTAGGTACTCATGTAGCCTATATGTTTTGTAAATTATTCACCTTTTGGGTGTGGAATATAGTTAATAGAAATGATTTCAATTTTTTCTCTATTTTTTGTCTTCTCTTCGCACCATTTGCAAGCAGTGTATGTTTCACTGTTAGATAGATATTTTGTGCAATAATATTAGAAAATTTACATTATTTATAGTAGATATCCTCATTGTGCCAAATGTAGCTATGTGATGCATTGGAATTCTATTGAATTTATTGGATCAAGACATAAACATTGGGATCTATGAACCACTCATTGCGAAATTCATTTAACCAATTCTCCACAATTAAGGAGAGTGAAAAGAGGGACCCCATTCTCCACAATTAAGGAGAGTGAAAAGAGGGACCCTTCCTCTTCATATTTTCAAGAGAGAGGAGTGGCTAGCACATTCTACTTCCCCTTCTTATAAATGATCTCACAATCATATCCTAACATTTTTGTAACCCATTTCTATTGCTCAATGGATGAAATCCTTATCTCTAGAAAGTATTTGAGGTTGTGATGATTATATTTAATATTGAAACATTTCCCAAGCTAGTAGGGATGCAAGATATTCACATCATGCAAGATAGCTAAAAATTCCTTTTCGTAGGTGGATTTGTCCAAGTTCCACTCACAAATTTGTTTGCTGGTAAATTCCAATGGTCTTCGTTATTGCATGAGAACTATGCCTACGCCTTTTCCCAAGGAATCACATTCCAAAACAAAATTCTTAGTGCAATCAGGAAGAGAAAGTACTAGGGTTGTAGACATAGCATCCTTCAAATATAGGAAGGCTTGATTTGTCGCTTCATTCCAACTGAAATTATTTTTCTTAAGGCATTGAGGGGAGCAAACAATATTCCATAGTTCTCGATGAACCTTTTATAGTACCCCATTAGACCAAGGAAATCTCTTAAACTTTTAAGAGTCTTAGGATGTGGCCAATCCTTCATTGCTTCAATTTTCTTTGGGTCCACTTGTACACCATCCTTACTAACTATATGGCCCTAATGTTCTACTTTTGATACACTAAAGGAACATTTGGACCTTTTGGAAAATAGTTGACGATGAGAAAGTAGTTGTAAGACTTGGTCCACATGGGTAACATGGAACTACCAAGTTTTACTATAGATTAGGATGTAGACCAAAAAGGGGAAAATGACATAGAAATGGTTGAAAGATGTGATTCACGAGACTTTGGAGGGTGGATGTTGCATTGAAAAGGCCAAAGGGCATCACCAAGAATGCATAATTTCCTTCATGAGTTTGAAAAACAGTTTGAGAATATCAATCTCCTTCATACAAATTTGGTGATAGATAGAACAAAGATCAAGTTTAGTAAAAAATTGAGCATCTTTAATTTCATCCAAAATATCATGAATGACTAGAATGGAAACTTATCCTTGACAGTGATTCTATTGAGAGCGTTAAATTTAGGACAAAGGCACTAGGAGGCTTATTTTTTTAGTACCATGAAAATTAGGTATGAATAAGCATTGATACTAGAGTGGATGACACCCACAACTAGAAATTCTTGAACAATTTTTTCAATTTCGTTATTTAGAGAAAATGAGTGGTGATTAGGGAAGACATTGGGTAGGAGGCTATAGGGTATGAGCGGAATAAAATGATCATGTGCACCATGAGAGGGTGAGAGGCCTTGGGGGGTTTCAAAGATTGATTGACGTTTGGATAAGACTAACCGCATGTTGGGAATCGAGATGGATGGGTTGGGAAGGGATCTCAAAGGATTGAATGCCATGGAAATGAGAAACAATACCTGAATATCCCTTTTTAAGGATTTTTTTCATCCGATGTAAGTTGATGATATCTAGAGAGTTTGATGTCATTCCTTGGAAAATGGAGCGGTGCCTTTCCTACTGGATACTCATCTATAAATCCCTAAAATACATGGTTATGGGGCCAAGTTTCCATAAAAATTCAACACCCAAAACAATGTCACAATGACCCATTTCAATAGAAAACATGTGGGTATTCAAAGAATAATCACCCATCTAAAGGCAGGCATTTTCATAGTGATCGCCACATTTCATGGAACCTACATTAGCAATCATGGTTTGAAAATTTTTCACCATGTGGATATAACAATATGTCTCTTGTGCTACTTGGTGGTGAATAAAATTTTGGGTTCTACCATTGTCAATTAGGATAATGAATTTACGATGCTTGATGTAGTCGATCGATTTAATGGTTTGGGGAGATAAAATACCAATAAAGGCATGTAGGGATATTTAGGGTCCCACCTCTAGTTGATCAGAGGGAAGAATGTATTCAACTAGTTGAGGAAAATGTTATTTCAAGGGATAACATCACTATCATCTTCTGAAATGTCTTCAGAAATGGCCATAAAAGTTTTTGCTCCTTACATTTGTTCCCAAGGAAATAATTTTCATCACAATTGTAGTAGACACATTTAAGTTGACATTCTTCTATTTCAGCACAGGTTAATTTGTGGATCTTGAGGGGAAGAGAGGAAAGATAGGGATTGGTGGGATGGGGAAGAAATGATGATTTTTTTATTTGAGCATTCACAAACTTTTAGGCTTCCTGGGCTCATTCAAAGGCTTTGAGCCAAGTAGTAGGGTGAACCATTAAGACTTGAGCATAGGTTTATTCCTTTAGACCACTAATAAATCATTTCCTGAAGAAGATATTTGACATACCTAAGTTCAGTGTAGAAATAAAGTTTCTCAAAAGAATCGATGTACTCTTCAATTATACCAGATTGTTTAAGCTTGTTCAAGTTGCCCAAATGATGATTGTTTGGTTCAAAATATTCATAGAGATCTACTAAAAATTGAGTCCAATCAATATAACCCCTATGGGAGTTCTTATGACATTGCCATAATTTCCAATGTTGGGTGTCTAAATATATGACACCCACACAAAGTTTCATTAAGTCAATGATGATGCCATGTAGTGAAAAATAATGTTCCATCTAAGTGACCAAGTTGATGGGTGCATAGCCATCAAATTTGTTCAGATTCACTTTTAGAAGTCTCAAATCATGAACAAATTGGTTAGAGTGAGGTCTCGTGGAATTGGATGATTCAACTCCATCTAGGTGGACTGACTATTCCTTGAATTGATTTATGAGTTTGACCAACTATTCATGGATCGTGTCTAGTTTGTTGAGTATGGAGTTAATTGTAGCAAAGTTTTACTATGTCACAAAATGGGTTTTATATAATTTATTTTTCAATTAATCACACAAGGTTTCCAAGTGAGCAAAGTGGATGCCAAAATTGTGGTTTTGGGTAGCCATTGGGATCGAGTGCACAAAAAAGGTTACTGGAGGGTGGTACCAATGTGATCACGACTTCTTGTTGGGGCTAGTGAGATAGGTGTGACATAATGGGGTGAATGGTTCTATAGAAAAAAAAGGCTTATTGAAGAGTGGTACCAATGTGATCAGTGTTTTTGTTTAGGGCTATTAAGATAGAGGACGGGTAATGGGGCAAGTGGGTCCACCCAAAAAAATGGGCTTATGGGAGAGTGGTATCGTGATGATCATTGTGACGCAAGGAGTCTATTGAGATGGGTTCCAAATAAGGGTGTCTATGGGACCACTTTATAAAAAAAATTCCCACTCCTATGGAGTTATACTCCCACCTAAAAAATAGTGCATTGACAAAATGTTCAAGTTCTTAATATTGTAGTTTATGTAGGAATTTCCCTAACTTGTAGTAGGAATTTTCAACACATCGCTTTGTTTGAAAGTTTTTAGGATTGCTAGAAAGGAGTATGGATTCAAGGGTCCTAAGGACAATGGAGTTCCTTGTTCTATATCTCTCTGATATACATGCAGAATCCAACATTAGTATTTGACCCAATATCTCAGGGCACTAACTAAGGAGGTTCGACTGTACCCTTAGCCATACTACCCGATTAACCATGTATTAGAGATTAATCTTCCCAAGTGTTGATCTTGTTGCCACAATAGTTAGTCAAGCAGTTAAACAACTTATCTAAAAATGGTTTCAAGACACCTACAAGACTTTCAATATACCCGAAGGTACATGGAAGTGAAATTTCATATGTACAGATGATGTATGATGTGGTACTACTTGAAGGGGTACCAACAAGGGTTACACAAGTTTCCAACAAAGTCAAACCTCTTGTATTTCATGTGTATATGCTTCCTTGTTTGCAGGTTTACCCATTGAATGAAAGATCACCATGTTATTTATATATGCCAGAACATGTTCCTAGCCTAAAAAAAAAATTCTCTAAAATTGTGATCAGAAAAATGCTCTAATGCCACTTGTGATGTGCCAATTAGAAATATTCAGAGTAGAAATTACAGTTACTAGTCAAAATTTGCAAACACAATAGACAAACATGAACAATAATATAATGCCTTTATATATATGGAAGTTGTAAGGAAGTGATAGAGTAGACTTATTTTACAAAAACCAAGAATATGTTGAGTGCCCTACTAAACCAATGTAATAGTACACATATAAATACAACCTATATGATCACACATAAGACAAGTAGGAGCTACATATTCCAACCTCCAATAGAGGAGAGCAATTTGACTGGTAAAGTCTACGGAGGTATACATACCCTACCCCCCTCTGGATTTGAACTTGTGATATCTTAGGAGGAAACACATGTTCTTAACCATTAGGCCCACTCAAGCTGTCATGCTTGTAAAATTATGTCACAACAATCCTTCCATCTATCTTTAGTGTAGGACCACTTTTTTTTCCACAGAAAATGACGCTTTGTATTAATAAAAATATAAATTGTTCCTTTACAAAGATGTCCCAAATTAATTATATTCCAGACAGGTCCTTCCCCACTAATGTCACCATCTAACATAGTGAGGAACAAAATACAAGAAAATCACCAGCTATATCCAACTTCGCCCAGCGAATAGATAAGACAAAAAATTCATTCTGACAGTTCTAACCATGGAGAGGCTATAATCCAACACAATTCCTCAAAAAAATATAAAACCCGAAGCATAGTCTAATAAAGGTCTAAGAATTGATAAGGACCCTCATGTTCCTCCACACACTGATAAAATATTATTCTCCCTGGTGCTTGTAAAAGGGAAAATTTGGACAAGCTGTTTGCAACTTTCTTATTTACCCTATAGATATGTTCAAAGGAGATTTTTTGAAAAAGATTTATGGTCTCCCTGATACGATGCTTCCATAATTCCAATGCAACCACCTGAAGACGACCCTTCCATTTCATCCATTCAATGATGATATTTGAATTGCCTTGTACATGGATCTCCAAGATCGATATATGGGATGCCAATGTGAGGAGTGCCCATGCTCCCAATAGCTCATATTTAGTGTTGGTTCCTACCCCACAATTAATAAACCATTTATAACTCTTTTGCTCGCTAATATTTATTCTCCCCCCAACTCCACAATTGTTGCCCGATGACATTGCTTCCCCATCAAACCACCCGATCACCCCATATCCTTCCATATTTGTGGGAAGAACACCACGACAGGAAACTTTAGATTTGGGAGTACACACCCGCGATTCTGAAATCGAAAGAAAAAACACTTTCTGGATACTGGGGATACCGCCTTCAAATATGGCCAGGTTCCTTTCCTTCCAAGTATACCAACATATGAGAGCCAGTAAGCTTGGGTACAGAGTATTTTGTGCTCTCCACGATTTGAAGCAACTCACAAGTGTATCACCTGTCCACCTTGCTGTGAGTTTTAAGGAAGAAGTAATCTTTTTCCAAACAGTAGTGACGAATGTGCATCCAACAAACAAATGATATACAGCCTCCAAACTATGATTTCATATATGACACATGCCTGGACCTAAGAAACCTCTGTGCTGAAGATTATCCCAAGAGATAATTTTGTTCTCCATAGATATCCAAACAAAAAGTTTTATTTTCAATGGACAAGCCCAAGACCATAAAGCTTTCCTCCAGCCACCAACCACATAGTTCCACCTCTTATTCTCCATAGCCACAAAAGCATTATTAATAGTGAAATGACCCGATGCATCTCCCCCTAACCAAATAAGCTCATCTAGCTTCTCAAGTAATAACACCCCAACATTTATAAGAGCTCCATGGTAGAGCTTCCATTCCATAGCGAGACCACCCTCTAATTCTAGTTCTTTGCCAGATCTCCAATTTGTACCAATCACCCCCACACGAGGTTCACATTGAGCTTGATAGAGATAATGAATGTCTTTTCTATTGATGGAAACGATCATATCTTCAAACAATATCGCCCCTTCCCCCATCCCTAGAATGTGATCTCTTCTTGTCACGGTAGAGTGACATGTCCCCGGTCGCCAAGCCAACCAGTGAAGAATAATATGTACTGGATTCAGAAGGTGTTTCCAAGTTTTAGAACCTTTGGCTTCCATCACATTTATCGTGCACAACCAACCAACAATAGAAATGAAGGGGAAGTATTTTTCCTTTAAGATGCGATGCCATAATCCTTCATGCATGAGCGCTCTCCACAAAGTATTTGATGCCATTGATCTACTAAAGAAAACTAGATTTCTCAAGCCCCAACCCCCATGATGTTTTGGTTGAGCAATGAGTTTCCAATCACACAGGTGGATTTTCTTCTACTTTTTACACCCAGACCATAGAAAAATGAAAATTAAATGTCAAATTCTTTGAAGGATCCGGGAAGGCAAGTTTGTCAAATCCAACCAATAAACTGGTTGGCTTTCAAGAACTGCCTTAATAAGGATTAAACGACCCCCAATAGTAAGCCATCTATTACACTAGTGGCTTATCCGACATTCATAATTATCAACAAGCCACTGCCAATCCTCTGTCCTGTACCTGCCAATCTTCAAAAAATATCCAAGATACCTGAAACCAGTCGAAAGATCATTGACATTATAATGATAAATAGCCTTTATATTTTCCAAAACATTTTTTTGCAGTCCAAACTGTAGGAAAGTAGTTTTTTTTTCATTGATCTTTAGACCAGCTGCATTGCAAAAACATCCCAACACTCTTTTAATTTCTTGCCACTCCGGCAATGATGCTTTAGTCATAATAAGAATATCATCCACGAACAAAAGATGTAGGACCTTGATGAGCCTTGATACTTTAATGCCCGACAATATGCTATCCTCCTGAATTTTCTTTAAAATCAAACTCAAGCCTCCATGATTAATATGAAGAGGAGGGGCGACAATGGGCACCCCTCCCGAAGCCCTCTACCACTATTGAAAAACCCGGAAGGCTCTCCATTTATTAATATTGCATAAATTGCAGAAGAAATGCAACCCATAATCCACTTAGTCATTTGCAAACCAAAACCACATTGAATTAAGACCAACCTGAGAAAATCCCAACTGACACAATCATAGGCTTTCTTCAGATCAATCTTGAGGATTAAATCTTGGAGTTTTTTGTCTTTTATACTGTGTAGACACTCCCGCTTCGTCCCTATAGAATCTATAATTTGCCTTCCTTTTAAAACCCCAAATTGTTCCTTAGATAAGGCACGAGACAAGATCGGTCTAATACGTTTAGCAATAATTTTAGAGAAGATCTTGTAGCACAGATTGCAAAGAGAAATCGGGCGAAAATCCTCGAAAGTGGAAGGACCGTTCACTTTCGGAATGAGAGCAATAAAAGTCGAATTAAGTGCCCTGCACACTTCTCTAGTCAATCGTGCTTCCTCTACAACATCCAACAAATTTTTTGCGACCAAATCATAGAAATGCAGATAGAATTCTAGAGTCCATCCATCTGGGCCAGGACTTTTGTCTTTGGCGAAACCTTTCAATACCTCTAAAATGTCCTCCTTTGTAACCGGTTTTTCTAACTATATAACCTCTTCCTCATTTACCATCTGTGGAAATAAACCCACCATTTCCACCGGCTCCTCAATTGAATTGATATTCGATTCTTTATAGAAGGAGCTGAAATATCTCTACGCTTCCATCTTAATATCATCATGTCCATAATGAACCTGACCCGAGTCATCTTTTGCCCCCCAAATATGTTTTTTGTTGGACCGCCTATAGCTGGCGAAATGATGAAAATATTTAGTATTTTTGTCCCCACTTTTAATCCACATTGCCCTGCTCTTCAAGCGCCAACGTTCCTCCTCAGCCAGGAGCAATTTTTTCTATCATTTTCCAGAGAATTTATCTGGGATCTAATTTGATTACAATATTCATTTTACAGAAAATGCTTAGTGAGATGTGTAATCTCCAATTCTAAGCTTTTATAAGCTATACATTCCTTCTTCTTTTTTTGGCCAGCCGCAGTTTTACCTTATCTTTCAACAAAGATAGCTTCCTGGATAATCTACTTTGTGCTCCATGCCCCTCTAATGCCAATTGATTACCCCAAACAGACCGAACTATATCACAAAAGGACTCTTATTGTAAACAATTAGGATTGAATTTAAAAGGATACGTAACCGACTTGTAACCATAATCTAGCTGAAGTATCACCAACGCATGATCAGAAACAAAGGGGAGCTCCACCCACGTTCTATACCTGGCAACATCACATAAGAGTGTTTCAGAAACATATGCTCTGTCTAGTCTTTTCTGGATCTCATCCGTCCCTTTCCTACCATTGCGCCAGGTGGGCATTAGCACTGCAGGCCTCACATCCACTAAATGATTTGAAGTGAAAAGATTTTTGAAGAAGTCCGCCAAAGGATCTGATAAGGCCACCTCACCCCACACCTCATCGAGGCTAGTAGTAAAATTCAAATACCCTGCCAGGATGAGATTCTCTTATTCTAGCAAAAATTTTGGTTCAATGTGTTCCCAGAAAAATCTTCGTCCTGAACACGGCCCATAGGTATTTATGAAGTTGATACTTTTTTGATCAGGAATGTGGATACCTGTCAATAAAATACCGCCAGCACTTAGAAAAGGTTGCATCTCATAAATATTAGGGTTCCAAGCCACCATAAGTCCCCCGAACTTCCCAAAAGAACTAACAACAGTGATCATCCAACTTGGGAAAATCGAAAACATAAACTTTCTAGTCTTTTCCTCCGAGACTAGAGTCTCTTTTAAGAAAATAATACCTGGATTAACAATTGAACAAATTCTGCGCAAGGATGGCAATTTGAGGGTGCCACCTACCCCTCTTATGTTTAGGGTTAATATGATCATGATTTATCCCTTGCAAGGGCTTTCATGCCTCTAAGCGCCCCCAAATCATGTATAGTAACCGGAGTCAGAACACCAGTCGAAGTAGTTGACCCTAATATTTTACGTGCACTTTGGGTTTTAATAGGAGACACCTCCAAACCTAAACCTCGAGACCAAGCCATAGTATTCCCTTTGTCAACTTTTTGTCCATTCACATTGACACCTGAAGCACTGTCTAGGTTCCGCTCATAAGCTTCCATTCCCCAATAGGTTCGTAAAGGAACAGGGCTAACTAAACCACTCTGAGTTGGGTTTGTGATGTTAGTGACATAATCTAAACAATGTTCCACCTCTGATACAATAGGTACCTAAGAGTTAGATGCATCACAATCTAAACAAAGTTCCATCTCTGTTAATAAAGGCACCTCAAGGGTAGAAGCATCACAAACGCCCCTAGGTTGTGAAGTATTTACTTCCTCATCAGTAGGATAAGATAAGGTATGTGACGAAGCCACCGAAATCCCAGCAACATCACTGCTAGACTCTCCACTATCAGATGATACCTTAGTAGTACCACCAATATCGGTGTCCGGTAAATTATTAGACGGATAAGACTTTTCTAGAAAGTCGTGTTCCCAATAAGACAACTTAAAATACAAAGATGGGCAATAATGTCTTAACTTACCAGCAAATGTGCCCGAGAGGAGTTATGTGAAGTCTTCAACATTCCCTGAATTATATGCTCCCACTTCTTCATCATCCCTTTCACTCATGTAGTAATCTCCGGTAGGTGAGTCCATGGATTCCTTCGAAAAGCCGCCTCTAGACGAAAAGGGGCAATCATTGCGTAGATGACCTGTCCGCCTACAAGAATTACAGCGAAAAGGTAATCCTTGATAGTCAATTCTTTGTACCATAACTGTCCCCGCCATTCCAAATCCAAAGTATCCATGAGCCTAGCGTGTAAGTCCATCTTGACTAAAACGTCTGCCATACATTTATCCTGAGCTAGCAAACTTTTTTCATCAACCTTAAGGAAGCGACCAAGCAAATTTCCAATGGCCATTAGGGCCTTTTTGTTCCATAAGTTAAGGGGCAACCCTGGAAGCAGAACCCGTACATGACGAAGACTAAACGATTCAGTAGCTGGATCAAACCTCGTACGCCACCTCTTAAGCATGAAGTTGCCCCCCTCAAAATCCCAGAAGCCATTTAGATAATCTCAACATCTTCCAGAAATTTAAAAACTAGACCGAACCACCCATAAGGCAAAGTTAAATAATCTGGTTCATACCCAATAATGGGTGACCAGGTCCGCTTCATCCACTCAGGGAAAGGAATACTACTCTTAGATTTATATGCAAACCTCCCAACCAATGCGCACAGGGAGAGCTTACATGTTTCCTCCAATCCCACATCCATACCTATAACCAGACGTCGCCTAACCTTCTTAGGTTTCCAAGCCCGTGTCACCTTTTTAAGTCTCAGATCCTTCCCGCACAGAGCCTCCCTCTGTGTGATTCCTGAACTAAAACCATATGTCTCTCTATCTAACACCGACCGCTTTCTATGCCCCTCCAGCACACTATCAAGAAACAACTCACTCCCTGTACTCCGCACAGGTAGACCATTACCTGAAATCGGAGCTACAAGGTTCTGTGAACCAATCCCACCATCCTTCAAGGGGTTTGCCAACCTTACTGGTAGCTCGCTATTCAACAACGAAACAGATAAAAGTGAGGCTTCCTCCTCGGTACCCAATAATACTACCTTCGCCACCTTATGTGAATTAATTAAATGAGTTGGTGGAGACTTGAATGAGGAGAGGTTTAAGTTCAGACTACTGCCAACACCTGTATGGTTGTTTAAGTCATCTGCAAAACGGAAGTGACCTTCGCGTCCCTTATCTTCCTCGTCTGTTGAGCCCATGTATACGTTGACTTCATGAGCCATCCCAGGAGTCTTTTCAACCAATAGAAATGAAGCCAACACAGTAAACAAAAACCAACAGTGAAGAAGGCCCTACCACCTATGACTCCAAAGCTTAATACGAAATAAAACCTAATAAATATGCATTAAAACCCAGATCTAACTGGCTAGGGAGCCCTCTAAAAGTTGGATGGCGAACAACTGCCATTAGTCCAAAAAGACCACTTCTAAAAATAGCAAGGTTGACCACTATCCTTCCAAAAATGTTTAAACCACTACTAAATAAGGTATCCCGCCAAAAAATACATCCTTCTAGTTACTTAGTTTAGTAATCCTCCATTACTACCTAAACAAAAGGATTTCAACCCATCTTATTTTTCTCATAAACCTTGTTTTTCTTCACCCCCTCTTTCTCTGTCCTGCATTTCATTTACATGCTATTTATGTGGAGGATGAAAAACATTTTAAGGACTCATTTCATCGACAACGCTTACTCTAAATCCTTAAGTTAAGGTTTTCAAGCTTTTCCAACTATCCAACTTTTCCTCCGAGTTTTGTGTTCATTAGCATTTCATGACTATGATTACCATGAAAGAATGGCATTCATTCTCCCTTGTTTTTTGCTTTTAGGTCCTCTCACTTTCAATCAAGAGGACCTAAAAAAGACCACTTATATAAGCATTACAATGAACTTGTATGAATTACTCAATACCATAAAAACTTAAATTAGAACGAGTGAAATAGAATGATGAAATTGTCATAATTCCAACACTACTACTTCTCATGATTCCGAAGAGTCATCGGAAATTGATCATCACATTTCTGTCGTATTTTTGTTTGGTGCTTAGTCTTTGGCAACATATACCCCTTGGCCATCATTAGGGCACGTTGACGTCGACTTACCACCAACAACTGCCCCACGGATTCCAACTGATCATAAATATCACTTTTTGGAGTTTAATACAATAACTACACTACGGTGACATGTTAATCATGGTTAATCATAGGCGTGTCAAAACAGATTAAATTATTGGCACCATAGAATCGTCTAATTTTAGTGTCCGTAACTGACTTAGAGATAATGGTGGCTTATGACGCAGGGCAGTTCTTGAACGGACAAAAAAATTCTGAATACAAGTGCAGTGCTGATCAAAATGGAGCACACTAAACGATTTTCAAGAAACTGGTCCGGCATGTCGCATTTTCAGCTTCAATTTTTTGAAGCTATCTTGGAAACGGTTCATCTTAATTCGCTCTGTTTTTCTTTGTTCAATTTAAGCAGGTCTGTAGTGGATTAACATTATTTTTAAGTCTTCAGCTTAATATTGAAGTAATCTGGACAATGGCCTTCAATTGACTTCCGGCCTTCCTACAATTTATTTTCTTGTCTAATCAAGCTCAATCTCGATCATTTTGAAGCAGAATTGCCTGTATTCGTCCAATGATTTTTCATTCTGTTTATTTAATGATTACTTTGGTGTAAAGATAAGTCTATGCTGCAGAAATGTGCTCAAATACTTGCGCACTGCATCCGGCGGGCCTCCCGAGAGAGCCAAATAATATCAGAAATTGCTTATCGTGCTCGTGCACCGGCAATTTGTGTGCAATTTAAGCCTTGATCAATTACTTTCCAATAAATAAATCATTCGCCGGGCTCCTTGCGTGTCTGACCGGACAAACATTCTTGCTGGACCCGAAAAACATTCTTTAACACGAGAATTCACCACTACGTCAACTGGAGTTGAAAAATCTATATTAGAAGTTCAAGATTCAGCCAAGCTTATCTCCAATATCTGAATTCAGAGGTAAGCTTTCAATACTTTGAGCTCAACAATAGTTTAACAGGCAGACTACTGAAATTCAAGAGATTTAATGTCTGTTATCATCTCTTCTTCAAGGCTTTGAATACTCGAAGTATTTACAGGCATTCGGAGGAACTTTTTAAACTCAAGTTCACATGTCAGCCAATCTTAGAATATTTGAGATCAGAGTACATAAGCTTCAGTACTTTGAGCTAAAATTCAGTTCTTTTGGAGTCGATGTTTATTATTGCTTAAAGGCAGGAAGATAAAGATACAATCTCACTGTATTTAAATCTAAAATTCAGTCTTCAGAGTCAATACTTAAATTCAATTCTCTACGTTGAGCTAAATTTAAGTTCATTTCAATTTTCCTTGTTAGCAATGCTTATTATTACTCTAAGATAGGAAAGATAGGATTAGAAATGTACAATCTTAGTGTACTTAGAGCTAAAGTTCAGTCTTTGGAGCCCGAAGATAATTGCTTTAAGAACAAAAGGATAATCTTTTGCTCTAAAATTTCAGAATTTGCTGAAGTCGTTAAGTTTTAGTATCTGATGCTTAATTTCTATGATTGGAAAAAAACAGGAGCCAAAAAAATCTTTTATTTGCAGCTAAATTTGTTGAAAATTAAGCATTTTTTAAGCAAATGATAAGAATTCAAGGTTGATTGATTTGTGGCACATGAAGTGAACGCCTGACTTAGAGCAAAGGCTAAATTTTCAATATTGTAGCAGGATTCCAGTGTTTGGATCGATTATTGAAGGCGCTTTCACAATGCATTTTGGAAAAGTTGTCTGGACATGCTACCTTCTTGCATTGGTGGCTTTACAGTCCTATACAACCTATACAGAGGCAGCGCCCGCAAATGCACGAATCACATCTGTGCCTGGCTACACCGGTAGTCTTCCTTCAGATCATTATGGAGGGTAGGGATAATCTTCATCTATATTTATTTCATTGTCAGCTTGTTTAAGTGTGTTGAAGATAAATTTCTGCGACTGATTTGCCTCTGAACATGATCTCAACGGTTACTACGAGTTTTTTGGTGCAATTATTCTAATGTGTTTATAGTGATGTTTTTTTTTGTTGTTGTTTCTATATTGGTGCTGTGTAGATATGTAAATATAGGTGAAACTGGCGGAAAGTACCTCTATTACTATTTTGTTACATCAGAAAGAAATGCAACGACAGATCCTCTTGTTCTCTGGCTGAACGGCGGTCCGGGTTGCTCAAGTTTTGATGGCTTCGTATACGAACATGGTTCGTTAGGATTTTACTTTCTAGATTCACGATTTGTTTATAACTCTAGACCTGTAAGTTATATAGCTTCCGTTGCATTATATCGAACTTGCTGACAATTTTTTTGACTTGAGTCATATCACCGATAATTATGTCCCCATAAAATTTGGCCAAAAAAATTATTCTCGTTATTTCAACATCTGATCAGTGAAACACGTAGCGTTTATGTTTAATTCTTCGAGATAGCCTGCAGTATTTCATGCGAGCACCCAAATGATTCAGAGATCCGTCCACTCGTTAACAGAAGAAAACGGCTTACATCCTAGTCCAGAATGTCTCGCTTATAACAGTAATATCGTGTACGTGCAGGTCCCTTTAACTTTGAAGCTGGAGAGAATGGAAGTTTGCCCAACCTACAACTTAATCCATACTCTTGGTCAAAGGTATTTTTTAGTGACATTTTTATATGGATTAAGTTCATAAGTGTGCAGCTCAATTTTTCCAGTGAGTTTATTTTTCATTGATTTATTCATTTTTAAAAATTTGATGATTCACTTATTTTTGTAAATTTCAACTATTTCAACCGTATTACAATAAGTTAAAACCAGTAAACTGAAAGTTTCATGATCGAAGAGGAAGAATTTCAGGAAAAAAACATTGAGTTAAACCACTCATTAAACATGTACTCTTTTTTGTATCGATCAAGTTCTATGATGGATTCAACAGCGAAGAGTTCTAGAACTTATGTAACAATGAAATGGCTAGATTTTCTCGTCAATAGAATTAGAAATCAAATTGCTAACGATTGCATTATTCTTTTGAAACCAAGGTGTCAAATATTATCTATCTGGATTCACCATGTGGAGCTGGATATTCATACTCTGAAAACGATAGTGATTATGATACTGGTGATCTGAAGACAGCTTCAGATACGCATACTTTTCTTTTGAAGGTCTTCATCTTTTCCTTGAAAATCGATTATATTATTATTTCCAGATTCAATGGTATTAGAGGTGGTTAATATATTTTGCATCCACTGAAGTTTTTTGAATGAAGTAAATTAGCAATCAAGAATTATACGGTAAAGATGTGGAAATATATTTAGTATTTCTGCAGTCACCATGCCGTTTTTAACAAATGCAGAGCTCTTCTTGATGGTTCTGCCATGGAAAGAAAACTCATTTCGTTTATGTTCAAGCAGTGGTTGGAAGAATATCCAGAGTTCATTTCAAATCCATTCTACATTAGCGGAGAATCATATGCAGGAATCTACATTCCAACTCTAGCGTCGGAAGTGGTTAAGGGTAAGGCACTATGGTTTTCATTTAACAAGACATTCGATATACGTTTCTGATGATGAAGCCTTTACTCACCTTTTGGACCTTCTATGATTATGTTATGTTACAGGAATTGAAGCTGGAGTAAAACCTGTTCTGAATTTTAAGGTAAATTGATTTTGATTATTTAGCATTGAAGTTACCTACAATCTTGCAATCTGTATATGTTCTGCATAAGTCAAGCTAATTTGGTTTTTACCTATGCTGAGTGTTCAGGGTTACACGATAGGAAATGGGGTGACAGACACACAATTTGATGGCAATGCGCTTGTGCCATTTGCTCATGGAATGGGGCTTATTTCAGACGATCAATATCAAGTAATTTCTCTTC
Organism: Picea sitchensis; assembly: GCA_010110895.2. Taxonomy (NCBI): domain Eukaryota; kingdom Viridiplantae; phylum Streptophyta; class Pinopsida; order Pinales; family Pinaceae; genus Picea; species Picea sitchensis. The sequence goes on along the minus strand of SNQJ01S0009377.1, from coordinate 45,775 downwards.
TCTTATTTTCTTTTTTGAAAGGAGCAATGCATACAACGTGGAATTCATGCTTAAAATTTGGTGTAAGATGTTTATTGTCCTTAATAAATTTGGTACAATAAACTTATGTTTTCTATAAATTTGGTACAGTCTGACACGATACTTCATTACATATTTTAGTTTCTTAGTGAAAAATATTATAACCTAATCATACTTTTATAGATTTAACAGATTATTTTAGTAATTTTATACTTTTAAATGTTTTTGAAATATTAAACCATATCAAGAAGTTAATCCGTAATTTTGTAATCCCATAAATTATTTTAAAAAATTAAAAAAAAATCTGCTGAGAGGTGAATATCGTTGATTCCACGTTGAGTGCAAGTTGCCCTACCAATAACCAGTAGCATGGACTGCAAATTACAACTATCCTTCTCAAATAATCTTTGAATGGGATTACATTTTAGAGATTGGCATTCACAAAAATCTCTTCATAGTGATAGAGAAGCAATACGCATGCATCGATGTAGGAACTTATTTTTAATACCGTAGATAAACCTTGAGAAACTCGTTGGCATTTAAAGGCCGTGGCATTTAGAAGAATTAACCAACTATCTGCTACGAAGTGAATATCTTTAATTCCATTGAATGTAAGTTGTCACTACCAAGTAACCAAAAACATGTAACCAATAGCATGTGCAGCAAATCATAAAACATAAGAGCACAATTCTTCTCCATCAATCTTTAAATGAGATCACGTTAGAGAGGTTGCCATTTACAAAAACCATCCAAAGCAATAGAGAAGTGATACACATCCATCCATGTAGAATTCTTTAGAATTGTTATTTGTAAATGAGATCACGTTAGAGAGGTTGCCATTTACAAAAACCATCCAAAGCAATAGAGAAGTGATACACATCCATCCATGTAGAATTCTTTAGAATTGTTATTTGTCATACCTTAAATAAACCTTGAGCAGCTCCTTTGCATCTAAGGTGTCTCTCAAGTGAAACGATTACAGGAAGAACAGCCCACCTCATTGTTTCCCTAATTTACAGCTCTCACATAACTTCAATATCTTTGGAAAAATTCTCTTAAAATATTTGTTTTATTTGTGTTTTGATTGTCTATTTGTTTTTTGATTGTCTTTCAACTCTGGTCCGCCTCCAAAATTCTACCATGTTTTGTTTGTTTGTTTGTTTTTTTTTTTTTTTTAAATTGTCTTTCAACTCTGGTCCGCCTCCAAAATTTCATATTTTTGTTTGTTTGTTTGTTTTGTTTTTTTATATAGATGAACATGCAAGCCATAAAGGAAATATAACTTGGAGTGATGAAGTCTCCTATTTAAATACTAACTGAGCCAAGTTACTAGTAAATGAGCCAAGTTTCTAGTAAATGTAATCATTTAGTTATTTTTATATAGAATTATTGTACGTTATTTAATACGTTTCTTTGTTAAGTTATATTTATTGTTAATACAAAGAGGTCTATTACACTAATTTGGTATCTATTTTAATGGGTAACATTAAAATAGATTATTATTATTATTACTATTATTATATTATCATCAACCAACCATTTATATCTTTAAATTAATATCTATAATTTTAACACAACTTCATAATTTTTTATAAAGTAAGTAGGTTGGCATATCATCAGCCAATTTGATCTCCTTCTCTACTATAAGATAATGAAATTCTTGTTGAATATCCAATCTTTTATTATAAGAATTAAGCAAACCCATTCCAAAGCTAGCGATTGCCAAACTAAGGATATTCACTCAAAAGGAACCCTTCGCCGTGCCAACGAAAAGAAATGCGATCCAACGTCTTGTAAAACGGTCCTCTCTCTCGTCATGTTTAGCGTGGTTAACCAAGGAAGCGTAACACAAATTGAAANCGATTGCCAAACTAAGGATATTCACTCAAAAGGAACCCTTCGCCGTGCCAACGAAAAGAAATGCGATCCAACGTCTTGTAAAACGGTCCTCTCTCTCGTCATGTTTAGCGTGGTTAACCAAGGAAGCGTAACACAAATTGAAATTCCACCCCTAATGTAGGGTAGAGTAGCAATGAGGCTGCCAAATCTCGCCCATAAGTGAACAAAGTCAGAAGTAAGTAACCTTTAGTTCTTGAAGAAAAATGACATCAGGTCTAAAGCGTTGGATGCAATTAATAAGAAATCTCTTTCTTCAATGGATGACCCGAGGTGTCCCTCACAATTCAGGAGATCATGTTGATATCCATGGGAAATCCTCCCAAAATCCTTTAGCATAGCAAATGTGTTACTCTGACCCTGGGTGAAGCTTTAGAATACATTTGGTGTAGGGACATACCTCTGCGCTTCAGGTTGATTACATGTTCAGACCAATTACGGTTAATATGGCCCTGACCCTTTGGTTATCCATAGATAATCTTATTGCCTTCTTTTATTTGCCTGGAGGCCTCACATACGCTGTGAACTTTTGTTACTACGGCTTTTCTTCAGTTTGACTTTGTTTGTTCTTTACTTTGCATGTGCTGGTAATCCAACCCTTTGGATCGGCTGGATTCTTATCTTGGTTCTGATTCGCTAACTTGGAATTACGCGAATCATGAGAGTGCAATCTTTGATTTGTTAGTTAGGTGTAAGGTGCAAAATATGCATTTTGCATATTTATCAAGTATTAAACTCCCAAATTTGTGAGACGCCATTTTTAACCTCTGCCCTTACCGTAGATCTATGCCATCGCATCGCTCGCTTCGTTCTACCATAACTCAATTCCTATACAGGCTGGTACTTCCAAAATAGTAAAGCCTAATCAACTAGTAATTTGAATTTTCCTTGTAACGAATCTACATTTCAACGTCAAGAACCAAGCACTAATAATGTGTAGTTAAATTGATATTTGGTTTTCAATGATGTCTATGTTGTTCTCTACTGTCTTGATGATCAATTGTTTAAATATTGTAGGAAGCGTTCGATGCTTGTAAGGGAAACTATTATGACGTCGAAGATGATGTTTGTGAAAGCAAATTAGCTGCAATCAATGAGGTAGCGTCTTTTTCTTTGTTTCTATTTCCTTTAATCCGTAACTTGTTCCATTGTCGTGAGATTTTTCTCATAGTTTGCATACATCCTAAAACCTCTAATTTTGTCGTTGAATGTGCAGGCGGTTTCAAGAATTAACATTTATGACATTCTTGAGCCATGCTACCATGAGACTGAAATGCAAGAGGTTCTTGGTAGTAAGGAAAACTTGCCCGAAAGTTTTAAGCTATTAGGCCATACTAACCGGACCCTTCCAGTAAGAAGAAGGATGTTTGGTCGTGCTTGGCCTTTGAGAGCACCAGTTAGAGATGGCAATGTTCCGAGCTGGCCGAATCTCTTGGGGGACGTACCTTGTACGGTAATGATTTCTGACTAATCTCTGTATTTGTGAGGACAATATTTAGTTTTCCCATTATATATATTAACCGTATGGGCTAAATGAAGCAATAAATATGTTTACAAAAAGTAAATGATAAAAACGAACACAACTGAATTTGATAAAAATTAATAAAGATACAGATTGATTTATGGGTTGACTCCACCAAATGCCATAGATCATTGCTAACTGACCAAAGGGCGTTACAATGCACTTGTTCATGAAATTTTACATGCAGATTTTATGAATTTAGTACTAGTTTTTGTGGCATCTACCTGTCCTGCATTGAAGTGATGGAATTCACTCATTCTCTCTCAAGTTCCTGATCCCAACCTTCTTATTGTCTCAATATTAAGCACATCAACTTTACTATACTGTACTGGTTTCAATGATATTGTTTGATTGGTATTCTCCAAATTCCAAAACGGTAGAACACGATGATTATTGGGAGTCTTAATGCAGTAGCATTTTTTAGGCTTTACATTTCTAGAACAGACAGTGTAGCTGCAGAAGTATTACTATAAATCATCTATTAGTTATCACATTGTAGAATTTTCAGCATACTTATACCTGGGCGTATTATTTTTAACATCTTTTTCCGTTGGTATTTATAAATTTCCGCACCTTAGTAATTCGGGTTTGCGTTTTCTAAGAATGCTCTGTTTATTTTGTCAAATCAGGATATGAGCGTTGCTACTGTTTGGTGTAATGACGAATCCGTGAGGAAGGCTCTTCATACACAAACGGTATGCTCCTTTAACTAAAACGGCTTTCGGATTTTTTCTGCACCTATTTTGTCATTTTGTATGCGTTTGAGGGTAAGGTATACTAGGCTTTAGCAATGTCATTTAGGACGTTCAACTACATTTTTTGACGACCACTACGTTTCAATGGAGTACTCATGGCTATTCCACTTATGCACTTTCCCTTGCAGGAAGAAATAACTGGAAAATGGGAGTTGTGTAGTGACCGTATTAATTTCGACCATGATTCTGGAAGCATGATCGACTACCATAAAAATCTGACGAGTAAAGGGTACCGTGCATTGATTTACAGGTCAATTTCTAGTTGTGCCCGGTTTGTCATAGATATGCTTAAATTTTGTGATCATAAATTTTAAAATCTTAAGACTTCACACTAAATTTAACTTAATTAAGTGACCAAAGTGATCGCAAAGTAAACGATGCAGACTACATACCTTATGACTGTCCAACCTGTCTATCATCAACCTACTTGAATGAGAGTTCAAGAAATCCTTAAAAAGGGAAAGATCACTTTCAATAAATTTTCTTTAATATTTATTTTCCAGCACTTTCCAAATTTATCTGAGATTCGTGCGATCTGATCTTCACATTTGCATGTATGGTGGCAGTGGTGACCATGATATGTGTGTGCCTTTCACTGGATCAGAGGCTTGGACAAGGTCCTTGGGTTATGCGATAATTGATCGATGGCGGCCCTGGATCGTGGATGATCAAGTTGCTGGGTAAGCACTTTGGCACTGCTTCAACTCTGCATCTACTCTGCATCTATACCATGTTAGATTCACCGCTTTTAAATAAAATATTGTGCTTTCTGAATTGTTGATGTGCACAGATATACTCAAGGATATGATCACGCCTTGACCTTTGCAACTGTAAAGGTGGGTTATCTGTTTTTTCTTTCTTTGTGATTTTGGGATTGGCTTACTTCTTAAATATAATTTATTTTAAATTTTATTAAAGATCCCTTCTTAACCATGATTTTTTCATTGAAACTAACTACGGTGTCTTCTATTACAGGGATCTGGACATACAGTTCCAGAATACAAACCTAAAGAATCGCTGTCATTTTATACGCGGTGGTTAGCTGGAGAGTCATTGTGAAACACCACATGTTTCCAAATCGTCTATTGCTATTAAATCAATCCATGTGCTTTTAGATTCTATCCACATTATATGTTTGCAAATTATATAGGTAGTTTGTCATTGTACCGGTTTACTGTTTATTACTTGTGAGGTGCAAGCTATGGTATTTGAAACTTTTTAGGCCTAGCAATTTTCTTCCCTTGGATGTTTTTTTATATGAATATTTCATATAAAAAATAGCCAAAAAGAAATAAATGTAAACATTTCTAGATTGATTAATTAAATTACTTATGTGTTATATAATGTAGAATTACGTGCAGTTTACACTCTCTACAGTTAAAATTATCTTTGGCTATTTTTCATGTGCCAAAGTTTCTCCTACCATGCCATGTCCTAAATTTTGAAATTCTCATATTGATTGTTCATTTTGAGGCATGTGTCACCTAAACTAACGGGTTGTCTACCTTGGAGGTTGCATGGGGTTTCATTTGGCACATGTGAGTACATTTTGATTTGGGAAGAGGTCTCCCATGACTTAATAAATTGATTAATAAATTGATTAATAAATTGATTGACATGTTTTGAGGACTAAGATTGAGCCTTGTTGACTTTAAGTTTGGCATCCTAAGGTTATTTTGAGGGGTCGTTCACTATATAGGGCTATATGAAATAGGTTTTTCAATGGGGAGGCAAGCACCAAAAAGACCTGGAGATATTGAAAGAGAATGTTATGACCCAAGGGGGGTATATATGGGCCTAAATGTACATGTAATGTGTAAATACATATGTAATAAGGTCGGCCTAGTGATAAAGGGGCCTCATGTGCAAGTGTGAATAGATATATATAAGAGATCATGTATTTATTATTGACATGTGAATTGGAAGTATGAAAGGTATTTGGTTATTTGGAGGGGGTTCCCCTATTCTTTAAGGAGTTATTGTGTAACTTATCTATATTGGATTTGTGCTCCATGTTGACATTTTGTACATGGTGTGTACCAAATGTTATGATCCAAATGCTTACAAATATCATAAAATAACCGAAGTACACACCATGTACAGAATGTCAACGTAGAGCACAACTCCAATATAGATAAGTTACACAATAACTCCTTAAAGAATAGGGGAACCCCCTCAAAATAACCAAATACCTTTCATACTTCCAACTCACTTGTCAATAATGAATACATGATCTCTTATATATAGCTATTCACACTTGCACACGAGGCCCCTTTATCACTAGGCCGACCCTATTACATATGTATTTACACATTACATGTACATTTAGGCCCATATATACCCCCCCCTTGGGTCATAACAGAGAAAATAAACACCACACCATTTTTAGCTCTGCTAGATATACAACAGTTGTTTGAGATTCAAACTGATGCAAGAAGATATGCCATGGGAGCAGTCCTGATACAACGAGGTAAATCTATTTGTTATCATTCTAAGACTTTTAATCAAGCAGTAATTAACTATCCAACATATGATAAGGAAGTGTATGCATTGGTACAAAGTGTTAAAAAATGGAATAATTACTTAATGGGGAAGGAGACAATCATTCATACAGATCATCAACTATTACAACATTTTCAATCATAGACCAAGCTACAACAGTCATGACACTTCAGGTGGATAGGTTTCTTACAACAATTTTATTTTGTAATTAAGTATAAGAAGGGTATTCATAAGGTTGCAAATATGTTATCAAGACCAGTGGTTAATGCATCTACAATATTGAAGTATAATTCTTTAGCTCATGAAATCTATATACTGAACAATATGCTAGAGATGATGATTTTAAAGATGTATATATAGCACTAACTCATGGAAAACAACATGAAGAATTATATTATCATGTGCGTGATAATTTATTATATCATCTTGGAAAGCTTTGTATACCTAGGGATGAAAGAGAAAGTGTAATCAGAGAAGCACATACATCTCTTATTTTTGGTCACTTTGGGGTAGGTAAGACAATAACACAGTTGCATAGATATTGTTATTGGACTCGAATAAATGAGACAGTTTCCAATTATATAAAATTGTGTGTTATGTGTGCCACAAACAAGCCTAGCAACAAAAATTTGGGATTATATACGCCACTTCCAATACCTTCTCAACCATGGGAAAGTGTGTCCATGGATTTTGCAAGGGGTTTGTCGATGTCCAGAATAGGTCGTGATTATTTATATGTCATCGTGGAGAGGTTCAATAATATGTTTATATTAATTATTTGCAAGAAACAAGTCACAACTGAATGGAAAACACAATTGTTCTTTGCTAATGTTTGGGTTCATTTTGGGCTGCCTACATCTATTATATCTGATCGAGACTCTCACTTCTTGGGAAAGTTTTGGTCTATTTTATGGGAGCCGGTGGACACTAAGTTGAAGAAGAGCATAATTTTTCATCCACATACAGATGGAAAGAAAGAGGTGGTGAATAGGACAGTGGTAAATTTACTACGAGAATACTGCAACAAACATCCTAATTTTTGGGATGAACAATTGCACTATGTACAACATGCTTATAATCGTGCCATGCATTCTTCTACTCAAAAATATCCTTTTGGAGTATGTTTAGGATACTTTCCTAAATCACCTATGGAGATTGATTTCGTAGAAGAAAACAAAGAGGATGAGCAAAATGATGTCGATAATGCTAAGAGGTTCATTCAAAGGATCTAGAAGGTACATCAAGCAATACAGGAACAATTGGAGAAAATCCAAGCCAAGTACAAGGCAAGGCATGATAAACATCAGGTTGATCATCGATTTCAAATCGATGATAAGGTATGGTTACATATCAACAAACACAAAATGAAAGGTGAAGGGAAAAATCTCAAGCCAATATGGTATGGTCCATTCAAGATTTTGGAAGATTGGTGCAATGCCTTTCGTTTAGATCTTCCATATTATATGCAAATGTATTGATCCAGGTGGATATGGATATCGGTGGCCACCAAAATTTTCCAACTTGCTCAAAACAAATTTCTGGCAATTTTGGTAATTTACTATTTTAGCGGTTTTTTAACTTCTAGGGCCATTATAAGGGCCTAAGCGTGCTTTTGAGAAAGCGAGGGGAGCAACATGGTTCGTTGATCAATATTTCTCACACAAAAGTTGTAGCTCTCATATATATATTTCTAACCAGAGCTATCACGCGTCTAAACATAGGTCGTATGCAAAAGTTCTGACCAGGAAGTTGATGTACTCACTTACTAAAACGGGAAGCCCATGACTTTTTAGGCGCGCTATCTCCTAGAAGGTTAGGTTTTTAGTTTCGGACTTTTGGCATTCGTCTAATGTGTAAAGAGACGCCGAGCCTCATTAGCCAGTCATCTTCTCGCGGATGCGGTAGTCACATCTTCTCGAGGAGATAAGCTACCACCATTCTGGCGAGTCTTTCCCTCACACATTGCTTTTACAATCTGCATTTTATTTCATTAATAGAAATATTCATATTACTATATATCACGTGACTCTTTTTATATTTCACTATATCTACGGTATATTAGCTGTCTCTCTTGCAATATCTGCGAGATATTTCTATGTTATATCTCTCGGCTCTCATTTGTGAAAATGTCGGATCGATGGTATGGAAGCGGTACGCTCTTGATCATTTTTTTAGGTGCGTAATCTGACGAGGTCAGTATAACAAGTTGGTCTCGAGCTTTGTCTCTCTTGAAGACAATCACTCTGCACACCCAATAATCGCCCTCAATGGCCGAGGAAGAAATCGACGAAAGCTGACGATCCTACTCGATGCATTTGCTTGAACAACTCTCCACCGCGACGAGAGGACGAAATGATGGAGAATTTTCCCACATCCTTCAACACACATCGATAGCATCCGGTGCATCTTCATCAAGTGACCGCTTTGGAGGCACCTCACATTTCAAGGCTGAGTTGGTACGATATTCACATGTATTTGAAGGTCAAATAGATCTGAGATGCCCTAGATAAATGGTTAAAATGCTAGAAGGTTATTTCTCACGATGTAATTTTTTCGGAACAAGGAAAATATCACCTCCGCCCTCCTTAAGGCTCTCCCCATGTCAAACATTGGTGGGAAACTTACTACTTTGGGAGAAAGGTTCCCGCGAGGATTCAAAATACTGGGGTCGAACCCACTTGAAGCACGTAGTCGCGGTAAAGGAACAATACTGTTAGCAACGTAACTATGAGGACGGTACATGAGATGGACCACACTATAAGCAGAGAAGAGACGTCGGTTAAAGGTTCACCAATAACTTCCATACGCTAGCACAAAGTTGGGTATCAAGACTCGACGACATTTGGTTACGAAATACCGTGGGAACTCACTTACGGATACATCCAAAGCCCGAAATGGATTTTGGACATCTCATCTTTCGGTCTTTGCCTATCAAATTATGTTAAAATCGAGCAAAATTTAAGCACAGAACAAAGCGGGAGTTCAGGTTTGCAAATCACAACAACCAAAGTATGAAAAAGACAGCCTAACAAACAGTTTCCCGAAAACCGGTCCAAAACCCGCGGGGAAAAGAAAGTCCGCGGAAGAGAAATAGGACGCGGGAAAATGGTGTGATTTCCACGAAAGCCTGGCACAACACCGATGAATGTGGCTCAAAGCAGTCATTGGTGGTTTAGATCTAAAGACAAGGAGTTGAACCCTGATTGAGAATCCGATTCTGAAAATAACGGTAAAAGACATATCGGCGGAGACCCCACTGCTATTGCGGCGACCGCAACAATTCAACCCGGAAGAACCAATAGATCGGAAGGGGAAGCGCCTTTTTCATTCAAAGATGTGGGTGAAGGGACCCAGCTACATTTATTGTTGATAGCGAAATCCAAAAAAACCTCATCTCGGCCGAGGAATTAAGTCAAACGATTGGGATTGTCGACAACAACAAACCCGCAACCATACAACATAGGATTTCTTCGGTAGAGATGAGATATTTGTGTTAGCCAACAATTTTGATTATCATATGACATCCAACCCCTTCAAGGATGATGTATGTGATGTTGTCCCCTTGGATGTATGTGATGTTCTCTTGGGCCGACCATATATGTGGAAATGCCATGCTATCTATGATTCTCGACCTTGTAGTTTCATTGTTACTCTTGGGTGTCATCTCTACATGATACCATATGTAGTTCCAACTCTTGCCCCACCTAAACGATGTCACAAGGTAGTATCTCATACTAAAAATTTCATCTTCTCAACAATCTGTTAAAAGGGTGAACAAAATAACACTGCAACCACCACCGGCAGTAAGCACCTTCATCAGCGAGAAGAAGATCGAAAAAGATTGCAATAAAGCACAAGATTTCTTCTACACCACGGTCATCTAAAACAACGGTGGTTAAAAAGGTCCAACCTTTCCAGCTATAGGTTAGTGACAACCTTCAACAAGCTAACAAACACAACTTCTCCAACAAGCAAAGCAGAAGCGGAATCCTTAAGACCGGATTCAACAATGCGGCACCACTCTCCCTTGGAACTCTAAACAATGGAGACCAGCTAAGCTTCTCCCTAAAGAAGGAGGATTGATCTAGGTGTATATCGGTAGCCACTTACGCCTTCTCAAGCCCCGGCCCAAAACATGTTTACGGCAATTTTGGTAATTTTACTATTTTAGAAATCCAGTTTTTTAACTTAAGGATAGCACGACCTAAGCAGTGTTTAAGAGAAAAGCGAGGGAGCAACATGGATCATAGATCGATGTTTGTCACTCAAAAGCTCTAGTTCTCGTATAGATCTTTCCTGAGCTATCGCGCCATACGCGCCCTAAAGCGGAGATGCGATATGCAAAAGTTACACAACTTGAAGTTGATGTACTCGCTTACCCAGCGGAGCCCACATGACTTTTTAGCTTCATCTTCTAGGGTTAGGTTTTGGATATCACCAGGACTTTAGCATTCTCGTCTATTGTAAAGAGACATACGGAGCCTCATTGTAGTCATCTTCTCACGGATGCAAGTGGCGGAGTCACATCTCTTCTCGAGAGATAAACTACCACCATTCATGAGTCTTTCACTCTGTGCTACGGTCTCACGGCACATTTATTTCATTAATAAATCGTGTATTACTGTACATATATCTGCAGCTATCTGTGACTCTTTTATATTTCCGCTATATCTGTTATGTTGTTGTCTCTTTGCAATATCTCGAATATTTCTATGTTATATCTCTCCTCTCATTTCGTGCCGAAAATAATCCGGGCTTTGATGTTATCGGAAGTTATAGCGATCATTTTTCGATTACATGTCCCTGGCGAATCCGAGTATAAGTTGAATTACCGAGCTTGTTTATCTTGAGGAAATAAGCTCTCACACACCCAAGAGCCCTCAATGGCTGGAAGAAAAGAAAAATCCGGCCGGAGACGATCCTATCGGTTTGTTGCTTGAGCAAGCTCTCCTGCAATGAAGGAGACGAAATCTTTGGAGAATTTTTCCCACATCCTTCAGCACTGGAGTAGCATGCGCCATCTTCATCAGCGACCACTTTGGAGGCACCTAAGCTTTCAAGGTACAAGTTAATCTAGATATTCCCATATTTGAAGGTGAAATAGTCTGAGATGCTGCCTAGATAAATGTTAAATCACCTTTAGAAGGTTATTTTCTCTATTCATGAAATTTTGAGGACAAGGAAAGATCACCTTCGCACTCATGAAGCTCTCCCCATGTCAAGCATTGGTAGGAAACTAACGGGAGAGTTCCTGAGAGGATTCACAAATATTTGTGGCGGAGCCCACTTGGGATTTTTGTGGATGCGGTAAAGGAGCGGTGATACTACCTTGTTGCAGCTATGAGGACCAATACCTTGAGATGGGACCCTCTGACGAAGAAGGGCCAATGCGGTTCAATTTCACCAATAGCTTCCATACGCTGCGCCGCGAAGTTGGCTATCAAAGACCCTGAATGGAATTTAGTTAGAAATACCGTGGGGCTCTACAAAAAAACATCCAAACTGAAATGGATTTTACGGACATCTCATCATTCGGTGCTCCCTATCAATATTTTGTTAAAATCGGCCAGAGATTGCTTGCAGAATAAGCGGAGTTGGGATTACGCAAATCCACAACAAACAAAGTATGACAAAGCTGACCCTAACAAATAGTCTCACAGCCAGGTCAAGCCATAGGAAAAGAAGGTCACGGGAAGACAAAGAAGGACCAACTGAAAATTGTGTTTCACAAAATCCACGGCACAACAAGATGAATATGCAAGCTCAGGTCATTGGTGGCTGATCAAAGACAAGGAGTCGAACCCTTATTCATAATATGATTTTGAAAATACTGGTGAAGGACAGATCATTTATGCAGACTCCACTGCTATTGTTGTAACCACAGTAATTAAACTAGAAAAACCAATAGATGTTGAAGTGGGGGAGCACCTTTTCATTCACGGATGTGGGTAAAGGGGACTCCGCTGGATTTCATTTTCGATAGAGACAATCAGAAGAGCTTGATTTCAGTAGAGGTCATCGAACAGTTTGGATTGTTGACAACTCCACACCTATAGTCATACAACATCGGGTGGATTTTTCAAGGATGAGATATTTGTGTTAACCAGCAGTGTCGATTGTCATGCGGCGTAACCCTTCAGGATGATGTATTGCTGTGATGTTGTCCCCTTTGGATGTATCTTGATGATGTTCTGCCAGGTAAAATCATATATGTGGAAAGCGTAAAGCTATCTATGAGTCTGCAAATACTGTGGTGTCATTATTATACGAAGAGTTCATCTCTCTGAGATACCGGAGGTAGTTAACTCTTGCCCCACATAAGCGATGTCATAAGGTAGTATATCATACTACTAAATTCATCTTCTCCACAATACGGTCAAAGGGGAACCAAGGATCGCGGCCACCCGCGACTGACCGGCACCTTCTATCCTTGAAGAAGATCGACCAAAGTTGCAACAAAACTGGAATTTCTTCTACACACAATCATCTAAGCTTGACGGTGATTTAAAGATCCAAACCTTCGACCAAAGGTTAGAAGTACAGCAGCCTTCAACAAAACTACAACAGCAGCCGCTTCTCGGCAAAACCGGATCCGCCAGGTCCAGTTCAGCAATAACTCTCCTGGGAGGCCTAAAAGCGCCAATGGAGAGTTATTTGCTTCCTAAGGAGGAGGATTGATCCGGAGTGCTGTTGTGCCACCTTCTCAAAGCGGCCCCAAAACATGTTCGACAATTTTGGTAATTTACTATTTTTAGCGATTTTTAACATCGAGGGCCATTTTGAGGCTAAGCGATGTTTGAGAAAACGAGGAGCAACATATTATTAGGATCAATGTTTCTCACACAAAATTTAGTTCTCATTATAGATCTCCAGCGAGCTATCCATATGCCTAAAGCAGTGTATGCAAAGTTATGACCCGGTGATGTACTCTTACCCAAGCGAGATACATGACTTTTGACGCTTCATCTCTAGGGATTGCGGATTTTTGGATAATCTGGGACTTTTTGGCATTCTCGTCTCTATTATCAAAGGGCCTTCTAAGCCTCATTGTAGTCATCTTCTGCGAATGCTAGTAAATTACATCTCTTCTCGGAGATAAGCTACCACCATTCTTAGTCTTCCCACTCTGTACTTTCGGACTTCGTACATTTATTTCATTAATAGAAATTAGCGTATTCTTGTATATCTGTGACTCTTTTTATATTTCGGCTATATACGGTATTTATATTTGTCTCTCTTGCAATATCTCGAATATTTCTATGTTATATCTCAACTCTCATTTCACGCAGAAAATAGTAGGATCGATGAGGTATCGAGCGGTACGCTCTTGATCATTTTGATCATGTCCCCGGCGGTCCGAGGTATAGAAAGTTAAGGTCTCGGCTTGTCTCTCTTGAAGACAATGCGGCTCGCACACCAAAGAAACCCTCAATGGCGGAAGAAAGAAATCTGACTGGAGAAGGCGATCCATCGATGTTAGCGAGCAGCTCTCACCTGACGAGGCGAAATGATGGAAATTTTCGCATCCTTCAGCGCTGTCGATAGCATGCGGTAACTAAATCAATGGAAGCCACTTTTGAAGCACCTCGACTTTCAAGGTGCAATTTAATTTTATTCCTCTATTTGAAGGTCAAATAGATCTGATTAACCCTGATAAATATAGTTAAAATGCTAGAAGGTTATTTCTTTGTTGAAATTTTGGACAAGAAAGAATATACATGATCCTTAAAACTCCCCATGTCAAACATTAGTGGGAAACTTCTTGGGAGAAGAGTTCCCGCAGAGATTCACGAAATATATAGGGCCGAGAACCCACTTAGGATTTTGTGGATCGCGGGCGAGAGCGGTACACTACCTTGTTGGCAACTATGAGGACGATTACATGAGATGGACCACACCTCTGACAAGAGAATTAATCCCAGTTTCGGAGTTCACAATAGCTTCCATACCTTGAGATTGGCTATCAAAATACCGAGCGACATTTAATTCTGAAATACTGTGGGGCTTTACCAAGATACATCCAAACTGAAATGGATTTTACGGACATCTCATCACTCGGTGGTACCTATCGATATGCTATTAAAAACGGCAATTAAACATACCGGAACAAGGAGTTGTTTCTGAAAATCCACAACAACAAAGTATGAAAAAGGCGACCTAACAAAGCGGTCGAAACTAGTCCGAACCACGGAAAGAAGGGTCACTTTCGAAGACAAAGAAGGACCTTGGAAAATGGTGTGATTTCCACAAAACCCTGGCACAACACCGATGAAAGTCACTCAAAACAGTGAAATTGGCCGAGATCAAAGACAAGAAGCGAAACCCTCATTGATACAATTCTGAAAATGTTGGTAAAAAAGATAGATCTGCATCGGCCATGAGACCCCCACTACTACTATTGTGGCGGTATGACAGATTCAACCAGGAAAAGGCCAGCGAATCGAGGAAGAGGGGCTTAGCACCATTCACATATGTGGGTAAGAGGAACCCTGTTACATTTTATTATTGATAGTGGAAGCCAAAAGAACCTCATCTTTCGGCGGGTAAGTCAAGCAGTTGGTGTTGTCGACAACACCACACCATAACCATACTACATCGGGTGGCTTAGCCAGAGACGGGAATCTTTGTGTCGGCCAGTGTGGAATTATCATCTGACATCCAACCCTTCAGGATGATGTATTATGTGATGTTATCCCCGCGGATGTATGTGATGTTCTGGAGCGACCATATATGTGGAAGCATATGTTATCTATGAGTCTACGACCCATGTGTCATTATTACTGCAGGGGGTCATCTCTCTGAGATCACGGTGATTTCCAACTAAGCCCACCTAACGTTATAAGGTAGTATCTCATGCCTAAAATTCATCTTCTCAACAATGCTGTTCAAGAACAAAAGCGATCACCTTCACCCTGACTTACATTGTACCTTCTATCAACGAAGAGGTCGACAAAGGTGCAACAGAACGAATTTCTTCTACACAGAGTCATCTAAAATATCCAAACTAGTTAAAAAAGGTCCAAACCTTCAAGCCAAACGTTCGTGACAGCCTTCAACAAAGGCCCAAGCAAGGCCACTTCTCAATGAGCAAAGCCCGAGATCACCAAGATTGGTCCGGCAATAAACTTTCCCCTCTCCCTCGAGACTCAACATAATGGAGACCATTGCTTCTTAAGAGGGAGGATTGATTCAAGTGGATATCGGTGGCCCACCCACCTTCTCAACTATTTAAAACATGTTTACGGCAATTTTGGTAATTTACTGGCCTGCCGGTTTTTAACCCGTGGGGGCCATTTTGAGGCCCTAGTGAACGTTTTGAGAAAACGGGGGGCAACATGGATCATGGATCGATGTTTCTCACACAAAAGTTAACAATTCTTGTATAGATATTTCCAACGATGTATCTAGCACCTAAAGCGGAATCATATGCAAAAGGATTCTGCGACCTGGAAGTTGATGCTCACTCACCCAAAGCGGGGCCCACACTTGACTTTGGCTTCATCTCCTAGGGTTAGGTTTTGGATGTCTGGGACTTTTTGGCATTCTGCGTCTGTGTAAAAAAGGGCCTTACGAGCCTCATTGTAGTCATCTTCTCATGGATGCAAGTAGTCATCACATCTTCTACGAGATAAAGCTACCACCATTCTAGCGAGTCTTCCTCTGTGCACTACAGGTCATTTATTTCATTAATAGAAATCGTGTATTCTTGTATATCTCCTTGACTCTTTTATATTTCCATCTATATTTGTTATATTGTTATCTCTCTCTTGCAATATCTCTGAATATTTCTATGTTATATCTACACTCTCATTTAGTGTCCTGAAAATAATCCGGATCGGTGGTATCGGAGCAGGATGTTCTTGGTCATTTTTGATGCATGTCACAGAGCGAGTCAGTATAGCAAGTTGGGTCGAGAACTTGTCTCTCTTGAAGACAATGCTCTCTTGCAAAGAGAAACCCTCAATGGCGGAAGAAATAAAATCGACGGCCAGGCAGGGGCGATCCTATCAGTGTTATGAGCAAGCTCTCACCACAGCCGAGGAATACGAAATGATGGAGAATTTTCCCACATCCTTCAATGCTTGTCGATAGCATCGAGCAAATATTCATCAGCGATGGTGGAGGCACCTCGCCTTTAAAGGAACATGTTAATTTTGATATTCCTCACGTATTTGAAGGTCAAATAGATGCAGATGCCCTAAAGATAAATGGTTAAATGCGCTGAAGGTTATTTCTCTGTTCATAATTTTTTAGGACAACGAAAAGATCACCTTCGCACTCCTTAAGAACATCCCCATGTCAGAAACATTGGTGGGAAACTAAGGAGAAAGAGTTCCACGGAGGATTTTGGAATATTTGGGGTTGAACCCACTTGGGAATTTTTGTGGATCGCGGTAAAGGAGTGACTGCTACCTTGTTAGCGGCTATGAGGACGATTACAGAGATGGACCACACTAAATGAAGGGCCAATCGATTCGGGAGTTCACGATAAGCTTCCATACCTTGCGCGCAAGTTGGGTATCAAAGACTCCGGTGACATTTGGTTCTAAAATACCGTGAGGGTCTGAGATACATTCAAATTGAAATGGATTTTACGGACATCTCATCACTTTCAGTCTTTGCGCCCTGTCGATATCTTGTGCAAATCGAGCGAAATTTAAGCGCAGAACAAGCGAAGGTTCGGTTACGCAAATCCACAACAACAAAGACATGAAAAGGCGACCTTAACAAGCGGTCTCGAAAACTAGTCCAAACCCACATGGAAAGAAGGGTAACGGGAAGAAAAAGAAGGACAGCGGAAAATGGTGTGATTTCCACAATCCCGGCACAACAGATGAATGTCGCTCAAAAAATCATTGGTGGTAGATATCAAAATTTGAACCCTCACTCAGAATCCAACACATAAAATAATAGTAGAAAAGAGAACATTGACGAAAGCCCCACTGCTAGTGTCGTGAACAAAACAATTCAACCAAAATAACCAAAAGAAACTGAAGAGGGGGAATGCCTCTTCCACTCACATATGTGGTTGAAGGGGGCCCCGCTACATTTATTGTTGATGGCGGAAGCCAAAAACTATCATCTCGGTAGTCGTCTCAAGCGGTTAGGATTATCGACAGCACCACACCATAACCATATAGCATTGGGTGGCTTAGCCAAGGGCGAGATCTTTATTATTAGGCCGGCCGGTGTCGGTGTCATCTTTTGACATCAACCCTTCAAAGGATGATGTATTATGTGATGTCCCGGATGTCTGTGATGTTCTCTTGGGCCAGCCATATATGTGGGAAGCATACATGCTATCTATGAGTCGACCCGTGGTGTCATTATTACTCTGCAGGGTCATCTCTACCGAGGATACGAGAGGTAGTTCCAACTCTTGCCCGCCTATGTCGCAAAGGTAGTATCTCATACTACAAATTCATCTTCTCAACAATCGGTTCAAAAGGGGAACAAAAAGGATACTACAACCACCGAAACCGATAGCACCTTCTATCCAGCGGAAGAAGATCACAAATCTTTGCAACAAAGCACAAAGATTTTTTCTACACACAGTCATCTAAAACGGTTGCTTAAAAGGTCCAAACCTTCCGATAAAGGTTAAGTGACAACCTTCAACAAGCTAATGACGCCACTTCTCCGGCAAAGTAGCGGATCACCAAGATTGAGGATTCAACAATCGTTTCCCTCTCCCTCTCGGGGAACTCCAAGCGCCAATGGAACCCATTTACTTCCCTAAGGAGGGAGGATTTGATCGATGGATATCGGTGGCCGCCACCTTCTCGGCGAAAACAATTTCATAGCAATTTTGGTAATTTGCATTTTTAGCGATTTTTAACCACGGGGCCATTTTGAGGGCCCTAAGCGATGTTTTAGCGAGAAAACGACAGCATGAATCTTTGATTGATGTTTCACCGCTTTAAGAAGTTGTAGTTCATTACATATATCTTTCAACGAGCTATCATCGCCTAAAGCTGGAATCATTATGCAAAAGTTCTGCGACCCAGGAAGTTGATGTACTCACTTACCGAAAAGGGGCCCACATGACTTTTGGTGCTAATCTCTAAGGGATATTAGGTTTTGGATGTCTATGACTTTGGCATTCTCGTCTCTGTTAATAAAGGGCCTTATGAGCCTCATTGTAGTCATCTTCTTACGGATGCGAGTATTTGTCACATCTCTTCGAGAGATAAGCTACCACCATTCTAACCGAGTCTTTCACTCTGTGCGCACCTACGATCTCTGTACATTTATTTCATTAATAGAAATGCGTGTGATACGTATATCATGACTCTTTTATATTCCTCTATATCTTTATTTATATTTCTTTCTCTCTTGCAATATCTCACGAATATTTCTATGTTATATCTCCATCATTTACGTCATGAAAATAATCGGATGATGGTATCCCGAGGCTTGTTGCTCTTGATCATTTTCGGTGCATGTCCCCAGCGAGGTCAGTATAGAAGTTGGGTCTCGATCTTGTCTCTTGTGAAGACAATCACTCTCGCACACCAATAAACCCTCAATGGCGGAAGAAAAAGAAATCGGCCGGGCGAGGAGATCTGTCGATCATTGCTTGAGCAAACTCCACGGCGGATGCGAAATGATGGAGAATTTTTCCCACATCCTTCCAGCGCCGATAGCATCGGTAGCATCTTCATCAAGAGACCACTTTGGAGCTGCCCTCGCCTTTCAAGGTACCAATTAATTTTGATATTCACGTATTTGAAGGTCAAATAGATCACGGATACCCTAGATAAATAGTTAATCTACTAGAAGAAAGGTTATTTCTCTGTTCATAATTTTTGAAACAAGGAAAAGATCACCATAGCACTCCTTAAGGCTCTCCCCATGTCAAAAATTAGTGGAAACCTGCTGAGAAGAGTTCCAGTTAGCGAGAAATATATGGGGCCGAGCCGCAGGATTTTTTGTGGATGCGGTAAAGGAGCGGTACTACCTTGTTTGGCAACTATGAGAACGACACATGAGATGGACCACTACGGCAAGAGAGGGGCTAGTAGTTCACGAGGAGTTCACCAATGGCTTCCATACCTTCCCAACCAAGTTGGGTATCCAAGACTCTGAACAACATTTGGTTGCGAGAAATGCCAGGTGGGCTCTACAGATACATCCAAAGCGAAATGGATTTTCTGGACATCCTCATCACTACGATGCTTATCGATACTTTGTTAAAATCGAGAAGAAATTTAAGCACTACAGAACAACGAGGGAGTTCGGTTTTGCAAATCCACAACAACCAAAGTATGAAAAAATTTAGCCCTAACAAGTCTCTCCGGCGTGTCAAATACGAGGAAAAGAAGAAGGGTCGCGGGGAAGAATAAGGACGGAAAATGGTGTGATTTCCACAAAAGCCAGTGGCACAACAGGTAGATAATGGCTCAAAGCAGTCATTGTGGTGGCGAGATCAAAGACAAAGGAGCGGAACCTGGTTGAGAATGTCGATTCGAAATATTACGAGGCAAAGCGGATCATCGTATGGAATCCCCTTCTTATTGGCCATTGACCATGGCAATTCAACCAAAGAACCAACAAATCCAGAAGAAAGGGAGTGCCTTTTTCATTCCGCAGTCTGGGTGAATGGGATCTCGCTACATTTTATTGTTGATGGCGGAAGCCAAAAGAACCTCATCTCGGCAAAAGTTGTCAAACAGTTGGTTAATGGAATGGCTTACCACCGCAACCATATAGCATCGGGTGGCCATTAAGGAAGAGATCTTTGTGTCAATAGCGATTAATGGGTGTCATATGACATCAACCCTTCAAGGATGATGTGATATGTGTCCCCGGATATGCAGTGATGTTCTCTAAGGCCAGCCATATATGTGGAAATAAAACACTATCTATGGTCTGGGCCGTGGTGTCATTATTACTCACGGGGGTCATCTCTGAGATACCCGAGGTAGTTCAACTCTTGCTTACCTAAGCAGATAGCAAGGTAGTATCTCATACTACCAAAATTCATCTTCTCAACAATGCATTCAAGGGGAACAAGCGAGATGCAACCACCCGCGGCTTAAAGCACTTTCTATCCAACAAAAGTATGTCGACAAAGTTGCAACAAAGCACAAAGATTTCTTCAACACACAGTCATCTAAAAGCGGTCGGGGCTGGTTAAAAGGTCCAAACCTTTCGGTAAAGGTTATTGACCTTCAACAAACTAAGCAAGCCACTTCTCGGCAAAGACAAAGCGGATCCGCCATGATTGATTAATGATAAACCACCTCCTCGGAACTCAGCAATGGAGACCATTGCTTCCTAAGGAGGAGGATTGATCGAGATGGATATAAATTGGCACCCGCCTTCTCAAGTACGGCCCAAAACATGTTTGCGGCAATTTTGGTAATTTACTATTTTTAGCGGTTTTAACTTCTAGGGCGTTTGAGGCCCTAAGCGATTATTTTTGGGAAAGCAGGGGGCTGACATGGATAATATAGATCCATGTATATCTACAAATTTGTATTTCTCGTATATGTCTTTCCAGCTATCATGCATTTTAATAGCAGTCGTATGCAAAAGTTACGACAGGAAGTTGATGTACTCACTTACCCAAACGGGGCCCGCATGACTTTTGAAGCCCCATCTCTAAGGGTTAAGGAGTTTTGGATGTCTAGGGCACTTTTTAATTCTTTCGTCTATTGTAAAAGGGCCTTCGGTACTCATTGTAGTCATCTTCTCACCGGATCGCACGGTAGTCACATTCTCGGAGATAAAGCTACCACCATTCTAGCGAGTGTTTCACTCTTTATTTTCGATCTACGGCATTTATTTCATTAATAGAAATTGTGTTATTGTATATTTGTGACTCTTTTTTATATTTCTGCTATATCTCAGTTATATTTTTGTCACTCTTGCAATATCTCTAAATATTTCTATATTATATCTCCACTCTAATTTAGTGCTGAAAATAATGCAGATCGATGGTATGGGCGGTATCGATCATTTTTCGATTGCATGTCGGCGAATTCAGTATAAGTTGGAATACCAAGTTGTCTCTCTTGAAGACAATCATAACTTTACCAATAAACCCTCAATGGCGGAAGAAGATAATCGACGGAGCGAGGAGATCCTATGGAGTCGTTGCTTGAGCAAAACTTCCACCGCAGCTGATGCGAAATGATGGAGGTACTTCCACATCGCTAGCGCGCCGATAGCATCGAGCATCTTCATCAGAGACCCTTTGGGGCACCTTTCGCCTTTTCAAAGATGCAGTTAGCTGCCCGATGATGCTGTTTGTTGAAGGTCAAATAGATCGCGAGATGCCCTAGATAAATGGTTAAATCTACTAGAAGGTTATTTCTGTTCATAATTTTTCGGACAAAGGAAAGATCACCGCTCATAAAAGACTCTCCCCATGTCAAACATTGGTGGGAAACTTCTTTGGAGAAAAGTTCCACAGAAGGATTAAAATATATGGGCGGAGCTTGCCAGGATTTTTGTGGATGCGGTAAAAGGAGCGGTACTACCTTGTTAACTGAGACGATTACATGAGATGATGATGGACCACACTACGGCAAGAGAAGGGCCAATTAGTTCGGTTCACCAATGGCTTCCATACCTTCCCAACCAAGTTGGGTATCAAAGAACTACGAGCGAAACGGTTAAATACCGTGGGGCTCTACGGATACATCCAAGCGGAAATGGATTTTCTGGACATATAATCACTCATTCCTTCATATCGATATCTTTGTGTTAAATCGAGGAAAGAAATTTAGCGCTAAGAACAAGCAATTTAGGTTACGCAAATCCCTGGCCGTAACAAAGCAGAAAAATTTAAGCCCTAACAAGCGGTCTCCGGCGTGTCAAACGCGGAAAAGAAGGGTCCGCGGGGAAGATGAATAATGACACTGGAAAATGGTGATTTCCACAAAGCACTGGCACAACACTTAGATGAATGTCGTTCAAGCTTGAGTCATTGGTGGTTGAGATCCAAGACAATTAGGCGAACAGTTCAGGAATACGCTACGAAAATCATTAAAAGACGGATCATCGACTCGATTCTGCTATTGTCTGGTAGCAATTCAGCGGAAAGAACCAGCAGATCGAAGAGGTGGAGCACTTTTTCATTCTGAGATGTGGGTGAAAGGGACCCGCTTTATTGTTGATAGAGGAAGCCAAGAACTACTCATCTCGTGAGGAATTAAGTCAAACATTTGGGATTATTGACAGCACCACACATAGCCATATAGCATCGGGTGTGGCAAGCCAGAACTTGTTTATCTTTGTAATGGAAATCCAACAATGTCTATTTCCATCACGATCAACCCTTCAAGGATGATGTATTATGTGATGTTGTCCCCGGATGTGTGTGATGTTCTCTTGGGCGACCATATATAACCATGAAGCCATGCTATCTGAGTCTCGACCAGTAGTGTCATTATTACTCACGGGGGTCATCTCTGGATACCGGTGGATTCCAACTACTGCCCCACCTAAATGGTGCCGCAAGGTGGTATCTCATACTACAAAATTCATCTTCTCAACAATCTGTTCAAAGGGTGAAAAAAAGGATACTTCACCTGACTTACCCAAAGCACCTTCTATCCAAGGAAGAAGTATGTCGACAAAGTTGCAACAAAGCACAAAGATTTCTTCTACACGATCTCTAAACTGACCAGGGCTGATTTAAAAATGTCCAAACCTTCGACCAAGGTTTAAATTGACCTTCAACAAGCTAAACAGCCGCTTCTCCGACAAAGACAGCGAGATCCGCGAAGATTGATTGACCAATGGCTTTCCCTCTCCCTCGGAACTCCATGACGCCAATGGAGACCATTTCTTCCCTAGGAGGGAGGAGAGTTGATCGAGGTGGATATCGTTGTACCACCTTCCTCCAAAGCGGCCCAAAACATGTTTGTCAATTTGAGCGGGCTACTATTTTGAGTTTTAACCCGGGGCCATTTGAGGCCTAAGCGATGTTTGAAGCGAGGGGCAACATGGATCGTGGAATCAACATTTCTCGCACAAAAGTTGTAGTTCTCGTATAGATGGCTTTCCAGCGAAGAGCTATCATCGCCCTAAAGCGAATCGTATGCAAAGATTCTGACCAGGATTGATGTACTAACTTACCAAAGCGGGGCCCACATGACTTTTGGCTTCATCTCCTAGGGTTAGGTTTTGAGATGTCTAGGACTTTGCATTCTCATCTATTGTAAAGGGCATTCTGAGCCTCATTGTAGTCATCTTCTCCCGGATGCGAGTAGCGGAGTCACACATCTCTTTTCGGAGATAGCTACCACCATTCTAAGCGAGTCTTTCCTCTGTACTTTTACGGTCTACGTACATTTATTTCATTAATGAAATGGAGTGTGATGCGTATATCTGTGACTCTTTTTATGTTTCCGCTATATCTCTGCTATATTGCCGTCTCTCTTGCAATATCTCGGAATATTTCTATGTTATATCTCGCTCTCATTTAAATTGCGAAAATAATGGATCCGGTGGTATCGGCCGCTCTTGATCATTTTTGATTGCATGTCCCCGACAAAGGTCCGAGTATAACAAGTTGGATATCAAGCTTGTCTCTCTTGAAAATCACTCTCGCACACCAAGGAAACCCTCAATGGTGGAAGAAAATCGTGAATGACAGTCATATCGATCGTGCTTGAGAACAAGCTCTCACCACAGCCGGAGGGACGAATGATGGAGAATTTTCCCACATCCTTCAATGCTGCTTGGAGTAAGCATCGGTATGTTCATCAGCGACCACTTTGGAGGCACCAAACCTTTAAATGTACAATTTAATTTGATATTCTGTGTTGAAGGTCAAAATAGATACATATGCCCTAGATAAATGGTTAAATGCGCTGTAGAAGGTTATTTCTCGTTCATAATTTTTTCGGACAAGGAAAGATCACCTTCGCACTCCTTAAGGCTCTCCCATGTCAAAAATTGGTAGGAAACTTCTTGGGGCGAATTCTGAGGAGTTTGGAATGTTTGATGTTGAACCCACTTGGTATTTTTGTGGATGCGATGAGGAGCAGTGCTACCTTGATTGGTATGAGGACCGATTACATGAGATGAACAACACTGCGGAATGAGAGGGGCCAATCAGTTTCGAGTTCACCAATAGCTTCCGTACCTTACGCACCAAGATGGATATCAAGACTCACGAGGCGACATTTGGATTGCGAGGAAATAACGTGGGGCTCTACACCGATACATCCAAATTGAAATGGATTTTACGGACATCTCATCTTTCGGTGCTTTGCCCTATCGATATCTTTGTTAAAATCGGCAATTTTAAGAACCAGAACAAACAGGAATTCATGTTAGCAAATCCACAACAACCAAAGTATGAAAAAAGAGCTGACCCTAACAAATGATCTCCCGAAACCGGTCAAGCCATAGGAAAAGAAGAGGTCCACTTGGGAAGACAAAGAAGGACTGCAGAAAATGGTGCGATTTCCGAGGCCCTGGCACAACAGATGAATATCCTCAAAGCGGTCATTGTTGGCGGATCAAGATAAAGAGGCGAACCACGGTTGATCGATTCCTGAAAATGTTGGTAAAGGCAAGTCATCGTATGAATCCACTTCTTTATTGTAGCGACCATGACAATTCAACCGGAAGAACCAGCAGATCCAGAAGAGAGGGAGCTCCTTTCATTCCTGAAATGTGGGTGAAGGGACCCCATTTCATTTTATTATTGATAAGCGAGCCAAAGAGACCTCATCCTACGATGAGAGATGGAGTGAAACACTTAGGATTGTCGACAACACCACACCGCAACCATATAACATCGGTGAAGCCGCCAGGGCGAGATATTTTTGTCGGCCGGCCGGTGTCGATTTTCATACGACATCAACCCTTCAAGGATGATGTATTATGTGATGTTGTCCCACTAGATGTCGCGATGTTCTCTTAGACCAACCATATATGACATACATGCTATCTATGAGTCACCGACCACATTAGTGTCATTATTACTCACGAAGGGGGTAATCTCTGAGGATACGAGTGGATTCAACCTCTTGCCCACCTAAGCAGTCTTAGCGAGTAGTATCTCCTCACTGCAAAATTCATCTTCTCAACAATCGGTTCAAAAGGGGAACAAAGGATCTTGTAACCACCACCGGCCCATTTAAACACCTTCATCAACGAAGAAAGATCGACAAAGTTGCAACAACAAAATTTCTTCTACACCGCGGTCATCTAAACAACGGGCGGTTAAAAAGGTCCAACCTTTCCAGCTATAGGTTAGTGACAACCTTCAACAAGCTAAGCAGCATAACTTCTCGACAGACAGCAGTCCGCCAAGATTGAGGATTGACAATGGCTTTCCCTCTCTCTCCCTGGAGACTCAACGAAATGGAGACCATTGCTTCCCCAGGAGGGAGGATTGAGTCAGTGGATATCGATGGCCACCCACCTTCTCAAAATGGCCCCAAACATGTTTACGGCAATTTTGGTAATTACTATTTTAGTTTTTAACCAGGCCATTTTGAGGCCCTAAAAGCGTTGTTTTGAAAACAGGGGTAACATGGTTCATAGATCTATGTTTCTCACACAAAAGTTGGATTTCTCGTATAGATCTTTCCAGCGAGCTATCATAAGCCTAAAGCGGAGATCGTATGCAAAGAGATTCACGACGAAGTTGATGTACTCACCCACCCAGCGGGGCCCACATGACTTTTGGCGCTTCATCTCTCCTAGGGTTAGGTTTTTGGATATCTCTAAGGACTTTTGGAATTCTGTCTATTGTAAAGGGGCCAGCCGGAGGCCTCATTGGTCATCTTCTCTCACGGATGCGGTAGTCATCTCTTCTCGAGAGATAAGCTACCACCATTCTAAGCGGAGTCTTTCCTCCCGGTACTTTTACAGTCTTTGTACATTTTATTTCATTAATAGAAATGGGGTAGTAATGTATATGTGACTCTTTTATATTTCTGCTATATCTATATTATAATGGTGTCTCTCTTGCAATATCTCAAAATATTTATTTATTATATCTCGCTCTCATTTATTGCCGTAATCCGGATCATGTATTTAGTAATCAATTTTGATAATTTGAAACTTTATGAGACTCCTATGATTATGGATAAAAATGACTCACGGATGCGAGTAGCCGTCACATCTCTTCTCAGAGATAAGCTACCACCATTCTAGCGAGTCTTTCACTCTGTACTTTTACAGTCTCTGTACATTTATTTCATTAATAGAAATCGTGTATTAATGTATATCTGTGACTCTTTTTATATTTCTGCTATATCTCTGTTGTATTGTTGTCACTCTTGCAATATCTCTGAATATTTCTATGTTATATCTCCGCTCTCATTTCGTGCCGAAAATAATCCGGATCATGTATTTAGTAATCAATTTTGATAATTTGAAACTTTATGAGACTCCTATGATTATGGATAAAAATGAAGGTGTTCAGGTTTCGACAGTTGATGATTTTTCTCCAGAATACTTAGACGATCTAAATGAAGATATTATCCTTGATAGAAGAATCAGAACTTCACAGCGGGGTGATGAGGAATATCTTCGAGTTGGTCTAAAAGGGATAAAACCAAGAAAATCTAGATGGATCGAGATCGGAAAGGTGAGGGAGTTTCACCCTCACTTAGTTGTTGAGTAATAAAGACTTTTGTTGGTCCAAAAGGATTCCAATGGAGAGGAATGATCCAAGTGGATTTGAGAATGCTAAAATTTTTATTGTCTCAAATGCTCTCGAAAATGACTTCATTGCGTAGATCTCGGCGAGAGATTTTCAATGGCACGAGAATTGCCTCAAACATAGTTTGTATGAAAAATTTATGGTTCTTCAAAGGTTTGGAAAAACATGGTCAAAAGGTCAAAAGGTGGTGCCACATGGCACCACTAGAATGGTAACATGTGGCACGTTCGTACAGGTTGTATTGTGCTAACATGGCAAGCACCACAAGGCATCGTGTGGTAGGTTGTACATTCGAATGGGTAGATGACAGGGCATACATGGCAGGATACGATGTTCAACCATGTTTTGACACATGCATGATCGTACAGGCACATGTGGACCAATGAGAAACTAACACGTAACAGTCTCCCATTAGCCAGTTATGGATATGGTGAAACAAAACATGGTTGCAAATCCAGAGGATAAAACATCTCTCGCCCATCACTCAAATCATCGGTTGTCTACGCTATGAAGAAAATGTGACCAACATCGAAGGCCAAGATATCCCTTTCCACAGATCGATGGATGTCATTCCTTCTTGGGTTACCCCATCATCGTCGATAGCCTTACTCTAGCCTCTCTCCAGATCTCCACTCGCCATTATCCGACGAACGGTCAAGATCTAACAATGTCTAGATCACACAACTTAGAAATTAAGTTGATGACCTAAGGGCCATCTTGCCCAACTAGGCCCACACTCGACCCATCGACATGTGTCATCCTGCAGGGCATGCTAACCATGACACTGGCATTTGACGTCAACATTCTTTCTCCCTTAATTAAATAGAGCCTATGGAGACCTACGAAAAATATTTCATCTTGCCTCTACACCGATAAATGGTTGTTGTTTAACCTTAGGGTTCTCGTCGTTGTTGACTTTTTCCTCCTTCCCAATCTCTAGGTTAAACATGAATTCCTCTGAGGAATGACCAGGATCTCACTACATCCATATCTAAGGGTCTAGATCGCAATTGCAGTTCTAGTGGTTTCTATCCCCCTTCAGGACCACACATGCCCCTCTGTTAAGGTCCTAACCCACACATAGGTAGATCAATGTATTCGGATGTAATAAAGGTCAATATTAATAAGACCTTTCAATAAAATAGAATAAGGCGGATGTAAGAAGACCTAATAGAAGCTTTCGCTTCTAGAAGGATCTTCCTCTAGATGCTTCTCTTAATAGACATGGATTCAGGTATAAATGAGGGTCGAGGGTATGAAAGACCTAGCTTGGATATTATTGTATGATATTTGCCAGATAAGGAGGTTTCCCCTCGAAGGGCTTGTGAACATTGCTGCTATCTTATTCAAGTGCTATTTTGTTGCTATTTCGTATATTATTTACATTATTATTGTATGAAGATTATCGGATATTATTACATTACGTCATTTCTAGCATTTTGTTACATTACGCATATTTTATTTGGTATCTTACAAGTGGTATCGAGCACTTTCATGGCGAAATTGTGGGTATTTTTTTTTTCGAGGTAGAGACATATTCAATCATCTTTAAGCTACATAGATCTATAGTTACACGCATAAACCCACCGGTTATTGGGATTCATGCATCTGGAAATATGTGAGTGGTTTTTAAGTGCACGTTTGTTGGCCAACCTTGTAACCCTGTTGGTACCCGCCGGTGGTAGCATCGGACAACACCTAATAATACGGATAGGCCTAGATTTCCTGAAGCCCTCGTAGATAAACCTATCGGTAAGCCGGTTGCTATGGTCAATCGCAGGAACAACCTTTCGGGAAGATACTCTCAGGTACACCGGGTGCAGTGGTGTTGAATGCATTGAAGTGCTTGTCTATCACCTCACTTAGTTTAGTGCTTACACGAGACCTGTTAGGAGTACTCTTTGTTGGACCCATGCATTATATCGGGGAGATATAGCTACCGGGGCAAACCCTTGCATGCAATAGAACCCTTGAATACCTAACCCTTGGGGGAACATAAACATAAACAAATTAAGCCCGTGGATCCTATTAACCCGCATGTATTTTTGGTTTGCTAAGTAAATACTCTACGGTTGAGAATTTGGGGATTCCGACAACTACTGCAACATTCTTTGAGACCTATTCCATTAGACTCATCTCTTCTCCTCATCACTTTCCTCCATATCATTTTTACGCCGAATTTAGACCCACATGGCACCCTTTTTGGTTCTTGTTTTCCACCATTATTTGAGACCTATTCATTAGATTCATATATTTTCCCTTATCCTTTTTACCCATATCATTTTTACGCAAAATTTAGAATACTCATGCATCCATACCGGTTCTTGCAGATCATCATGGCCCATGCAGTAACGAGAACTAGAGTCTGGCTTTGCCACAATCGGTTTACTTGAGACCCAACCAAAAGTGCAACAACTCAATGCTACAATTGCCTCCCATGATACATCCACCAATACCACCATAAATTCATCCATAAATGTAGCCATCCAGTCCGCAATGGCGGAAGTCAAAATGAACTTGATGCAATACGTAGCATACGCGCCAAACTCAAAATCCCTCTCGATGATGATGTACCTAAAAAGAGTGAAGGTGAAAATTCTTCCCATTCCTTTCAACCACATCACTTTCAAAAGGACATCCGCCTTCCGCGGGTGCATGTAACAAAATTGTTGAAACGGACCCCATTGGTTGGGTCGCACAAATGGAACAGTATTTCTCTCTCTACAACATTACCGGATGAGAAGCTTGGTAAACTTCGGTATGGTGTTCTCTATCTAGATCCAAGAGCGGTGGCAATGGTGGCAATGGAGAAAAACTTCCATCAAGGATATATTGCTTGGACCCAATTTGTTCATAGAGCTTTATGAATGCTTTGACCGACACCAACCATTTGGGTAGTTTGACAAAATTGAAGCAATGGAGCCGCAGGTCAAAGACTTCATAGGCGCATTTGGTAAATAGAAGCACGAGCAGGAGGGCATGGTGATGCTTTCTTCGAGTGCTGTCGATGGCCTCAAGGAGGAGATTAAGGCCTATGTTCTCATGGCTTGACCTACGACTTTTGTGGAGGCTACCAAAAAAGCCACCGAAGCACAACAAATTGTTTCCTCTCAAAGCGGTAAGCCTTCCTTTTTCGGCGCCCTAAACCAGTAAACCCCGCTGCTCCCTCCGCTCCCTTAAAATCCAAAAAATTGACCCGGTGAAATGGGTGAGCGACAACTCAAAGGCCTATGTTATAACTTTGATGAAAAATATTTCCCAGACCTGAAAGTGTAAGGAATAAAATATCTTTATGGCCATCTCGGGGATATTCAAGAAGGCGATGATGACACTTCCATTAGCGAGTCACGAGCGAAATAGACCACTCGCCCAGACCCTCAGCGGAGGAACCATCCATTTCCCTCGATGCTCTCGCGATTCACCTACGCCCCACAAACTCTCAAGCTATCGGTTACATCAAGCCTTAGAAGGTCATCATCTTGGTTGATGAGTGGCGGCACCCACAATTTTATTCGCCAGCCCAAGAAACCCATTCTTATATCCATCTTTGTTAATAATTTCCAAATCATGATTGCCCGATGGTGGCTCTATGAAATGTGGAAGTTGTGAAAAAATGTGCGTCTCAAATAGGTGACTACAACCTCAAATCCCATATATGTTTGCTATTGACATGGGAGGTTGCGGCATTGTGTTGGGTGTCGAGTGGCTGATAACAGGTCCCATTCTCATGGACTTCGAGGAACTTAACCATGCAATTTGACCAAGGGAGGGCCACAAACATAAATTTCAAGGCATCGCTGCGGGTTCTCATGAAATCGTCAATTCTCATCGCATGGAGAAATTGCTCAAAAGGTCATTCGGTGTCATAGCCCAACTCCATATTCAGTACAGTCCACCGTTGCCCAAGGCCTTGACCCTCTTGTAAACATCAAGCGGTCTTCTCTCCACTCTAAGGTTCACCTTCCCACGGTGTCCATGATCATTTCATTACCCTTGTACCAGGAGTCTTTAACATACATCCATGTCGCCACCTTTGCCCAAAGAATGAGAATTGAAAAAATGGTCAGAACTCCTGCATGCAGACCATCAGTCCTAGTATGAGTCCTTACTCCTCCTTGGTCGTCATGGTACTAAAGAAAGAAGTTCTTGGTGAATATTAATCTGAATGTGCTCTCAATAAACTCATTTCATCAGACAAATTTCCCATTCAGGTCGTGATGACCTCACGGATAGGCCCAGGTGGTGCAATTTCTTCCTGAAACTTGATCTTCGGCTTCGAGACTATCCGCAGTCAGGTATGAAGAGTTTGACACATTCCCTAAGACAACCTTTACAGCACTCACTTAGAACCCTTATGAGTTTTTGGTCATACCCTTTGGATTATGTGTACGCCCCCTCCCACCTTTGGAGGAGCCTCATGAACCATGTCTTAGCCCTTTCCTTGATCATTTTGTCTTAGTTTTCTTTGATGATATCCTCATATATAGCAAGACATGGAAAGACCATCGACTCATGTGGATCAGTTCTCATTATTACTCACTCGACACCAGTGTTTCACGAAGCAGTCCAAATGTGCTTTTAGTGCATCAGAAATTAGAATACTTGGGTCATCTAGGCAAGGATAGGCGTCGAGTGGACACGAAAAGATTGAAGCTATGCAAGATTAGCCGCACCTAAGACTCTCAAAAGGCTTGCATGGATTTTGGGCCTCGAGGTAATGTCGCCAAGTTAGGTCAAGAACTATGGAAAGATACCACCTCCTCCGGCTCTCCCTTAAAAGACCTCCTTCGCTTGGACCCGGCCGGTTTGCTCAAGATTTTCAAACTTTGAAGATGGCCATGTGCACCCTCAGGTTACATGCTAGACTTCAAAAAACATTTGTGTTGGAATCGGCATCATGGAAAGGCAGTGGCCTTTGTCCTTATGTGAGAGGGGTGGAATGCTTTGGCCTTTACAAACAAACAATGCGAAAGAATCTGGGCAAAACCTATTTATGAAAAAGAAATGTTGGTGATTCACATGCAGTTGAATTATGGCATCCTTATCTCTTGGGGAAGCAGCTTCAAATTAAGATAGACCATCAAAGCCTCAAATACTTCACGGAACAACGCATTTCCTCCGGAGCAACAAAATGGGTCACTAAACTCTTTGGCTATGATTATGAGATCATTTACAAGAAGAACAAGAACAATGTAATTAAATGGGATGCCTTCCTGGAAGTATGAAGATGAGGGATCCCTTTTTCTCTTTCCTTCATTGTGCACGATTGTACAAAGGCGTGCACCGGGAGATAGTTGCAAGACCAAAGTTAGCATCTCATTGATGGCCCGAAGAACAAAGTAGCGAGGCTCCTAGGGTACTCTTGGCCGGGATGAGCTTGATGCAAAAGGTCGCTTGTATTTAAGTAAACAATCCAAGCTCAAATCCACGGTACTCTCACGGGCTTCATGCTACACCCGCAGTGAGGCACTTAGGGTTCACCAAAACAAATGACAGAGTTAAACATTCCTTTTAAGGATGGTGTAAACGGGACATCCAGAGTAGTTTTGTGGTTGAATGTGAGGTATTCCAACACAACAAGGGAGAAACAATCAATCTCGGAACACCCTCAACCTTCCAGATTCCCTGATATTTGGAAGGATATCCCTATGGATTTTATTAGGAGCTTACCCAATCGGGGAATAAATCATTGATAATGGTGGTGGTGGATAAGCCTTTCAAGTATGCTCATTTTGTGCTCTTCACCACCCATTCTTTTGCGCATCCACGGTGGCCCAAATTTTCATGGATTAGGTCTTCAAGCTTCCTTAGCGTACCAAACTTCATTGTTTACGTAGAGACCCAACTTTTACAAGCGATTTTAGCAGAACTGTTTAATCTACAAGGCGCACAATTGCATCTCATCTACGACATCATCCCCAGACGGATGGTCAAGCGGAAATTAGATCCAACAAGTGTTTTGAAACCTATCTAAGGTGCTTTGCATCAGGAAAAACAACGATGGGCTTTCAATGGTTGCCCCTAATAGAATGGTGGTACAACACTACATACAATACAACCTTTCGCTGTCCTTTTGAAGCATTGTATGGACAGAAACCACCATCGGTTCTCTCATGCCCAGGGTACCTCGAAGGTCCCGGTGATTGACCAAACACTTACAGTCGAGAGGATATCCTTCATTTACCCACTTAAAGAGAGAACTTGGTCCTTGGCCGGAATAGAATGAAGCGACAAGCGGATCAAGGTAAATTCGAGCGTCAATTTGAAGTGGGGAGTTGGGTATTTACGAGGCTACAACCATATAAGAAAACTTCCCCTCAAGGCCGGCCACGGTCGGAAGCTAGAACCAGTACCTTGTACTTACACGGTTCTAAGCGTGTGGGACAAATTAGCATATCGATTATCTACGCCCGGTCGGTCGAAGCGCATCCCACATTTTTCATGTTTCACCTTAAAAGCCAGTTGGAACCAGGTTCCAACTTCAAACCATCCTTCGAGTTAGTGAAGAAGGATCCATTTGGCTACAACCGAGGCGGTTTTTGGACCCGGAGGGCATTAAGCTGCGTCAAGAACCATCAAGGAAGTGCTGAATGCGATTGGAAGATGTATTTCAGAAATGAGATGCACTTGAGACGACTACCATTAGCGGTGTTTCCACATCTCAAAACCTTGAGGGACAAGGTTGTTTTTAAAGGGAAGGACATGTTAAGGTCCTAACCATACATGGTTAGATTAATGTATTCGGATGTAAATAAGGTCAATATTAATAAGACCTTTCAATAAAATAGAATAAAGGCGGATGTAAGAAGACCTAATGGAAAGCTACAGGATCTTCCTCTAGATACTTCTCTTAATAGACATAGTTAGGTTAAATAAGGGTCGAGGGTATGAAAACCTAAGCTTGGAGATTATTGTAACAAAACACTGCTCGACTGGAGGTTTCCACCTAGAAGAGGCCTGTGAACATTGCTATGGGATTCAAAGTGCTATTTACATTTGCTATTTAGGTATATCATTTACATTATTGTGAAGATTATGGATATTTTACTGTTATTACGTCATTTCTAGCATTTTGTTTTACGTGCATATTTTATATATACGGTATCTTTCACCCTCATCTAATCGATTGATGACACATGTCACCCCGATAGACACTTTGGTTTCCATACTAGAACACCAACTTATCATGATGTCATCATCCCTTTATTCTCTTCTTATGCAACCATGTGGAACCCACAATAGATCGACGATTGTCGTTGCGATTCACCCACTCATCGATCAATGATTCAGATCCTCCCAAGCCTTCAACATCATCGATAATCTTGGGCCATCACTCAAATTCACCAACCTTTTATGCTTCGGTGAAAATGCGTCTAGAACCAATGATCCATATCTCTCAACCTATTGATCTAAGGGCTAGTATTAAGACACTTGTCCCTAGGCTTGAAATTGACAGGGACTCACACCCTGTCCTTTCTACCAATCATGGATCAACACATGGATCTGTCACCACCAGATACCTATCGTGACATGTGGTACTTCCACATCATCAAGACATAATTTTCCTCTTTCCTCTTTCAGGAAAAGACTATGGTGATCAACGACGAAGACTAAATCTCT
Organism: Picea sitchensis; assembly: GCA_010110895.2. Taxonomy (NCBI): domain Eukaryota; kingdom Viridiplantae; phylum Streptophyta; class Pinopsida; order Pinales; family Pinaceae; genus Picea; species Picea sitchensis. Next base: position 10,821 of record SNQJ01S0009377.1, on the reverse strand, counting down.
CCTAGATCAACAATCTTCATTCCTTTCAGGATCTTTGTTGTCGTTGACATTTCCTGGCACAACACTCACTTCTCTTTGTTGTCGTTGACATTTCCTGGCACAACACTCACTTCTCCCATCTTCTATACCACAACGACGATGCATCTAGCACCAATGGTCCAGATCTTTTCGAAGTCACCTCCATCGAATCTACGGTCCTCATCCCATATATAGAACCTCATCATTTTCAATGGAATTCAAATGAGTCCTAACAGTTGATCGTCCCCGACAACGATGCTTTCCCCAACAAAGGGCTAAGATCTCTTGACTTGCAGATATGATGACAAGGGTTTAAAGAAAAGGTCCAAAGGGCCTCCTCACCCAACGAGGCCCACTCTCGTCTCTCCAACCAATTAATTATCACCACATACCATTCCTTGAGTATGTCAACTTCCCTATTGACATGTGACATCACAATGACATCAACTCTCTCACTCATCCCCTTTTCATCATTGGACTTTTCTCTCTTCCTCACCTCTCAATATCTTCCGATGATCTCACCCTTAAACATATGGTTGAGATTTAATTGCCCCGCCGAATCAACAGCTATGATTTCTCCCAACTCAAAATACTGTATTTTTGCGGGGAAACCGTCTGGTTTTGGGACTTAACTATTCTGGGATCTTTCCAGGTTCTTGGTAGAGATTTTTTCCATACCCTCTTGACTCCACACCACATGGCATAATGAACTTGCAAACAACACCAAGTTTCATTCAAATTTATGGGCATAACTAACCCTGAATAGAATCATAGGATATAACCATCCATGTAGTTCTATTATCGTTTAGATACAAAGACTTATTGATAGAACAAGAATTAATACTACTAAACAAACATACACATTCATAGCATCAATACAAGCATTTCAACCATTAACTTTATTAACAGCCATCCTCATTCCTAACTACAATACATGCCTAATCCATTTTCTTTACTAATTACACAGAGTATATGAATGCTTATCTGTTTTACAAGACATAGCCAACCAACTCATTGTGGGTGTTCTCCTTTCCACCCAACCTTAGGCTCAGATGCACTCAGAATCTACACTATGGCCACCCCTGTTCTAAGCCATGATATCACCAGGGAATTTTCTCAGGTTCGTCAGCTCCAAAATCTCATAATCTAGATCTCCCTCACTCTAGTTCTCTTCCACCTCTATCTCTTTCGGGTCTTCTACAAATCTCTAAAAACTCATAACTCTCGTGTTCTCTCCCTCTCTGTTGTACACACCTGTGCCATCTTCCCGTTTAGACAAAACCTTTGATTTTCTCCCTTCCTGATGTCTTCCCCCCTGGGTATTCTTCTCTTGCACACATTTTTCTAGGAAGATCCTTGACATGTCATCTTCCTTCTGTTAGAAGGAACCCATGGGGTCATTCTTGGGCTACAGGAAATGGTACTATTTGGTATTTCTAGCTGACAGTTTCTGCTACCTTAGCCAGATATTCCATACTCATATTCATTAAGGGTGGTTGGTTGTTCAACTACCATCCCCCTCTCATTAACTGATTTGTGTCAAAATTGGGAAAGGGAAATAACTTATTATTTTCTAAATCAAATATCTCAACAAGAAGATTTGGGTCATCTTAGCATAATGAACCCCCTTTAGTAGGCTCCCTAATTCTTTCCTCTAATGGTATCATAGCAAGGCTTCTCCCCCATAGTCAGTTGTTGGCATTTACAATGTTTAATATGTCATGACATGGCTTAATCATTAACATGATTAATTACAAACTCGACAATCAAGGATATTATAGAACCTAATATTAACACTTTTGGAACTAGATTTTGCATTTTAAAAACCCCATTTTTGAACTTTAAAAAGGCTATTTTTAACTTGTCTTCGAAGGGGCTAAGACTAGAATCAATCTAAATCTAATGAAATAGGGATTTTAATGTAGAAATGATAAACATTTATGAGATAAAAATCTCAATTCACATGTTAAATCGTGAATCCTATATATATTATATTTGTAATCACAATTCTGTTTAATTTTGTGCTATTAAGAATGATCATATCATAAGGATAATTCTTAGACATTATTGATATTCCCAATTATAGCGTTGCAAGGTAGTCATCAACTCTCTAGAAAGTAGTGATTCTTGAACCATATCATTTTTCTATTTATGGAGGCATTGTTATGTTATATGGTAGAAAATCTCTTTCATTACAAAAGTATAACACAATAAATATAGAAATTAAATTCTACACATTAATAAAATCTAGACATGTAGCTAGAACACTAAAGACACTATTTAACATATATATCATTCCGAGCCAAAAAATAACTATGAAGATTCACTCTCATGTAAGTGGTGTCAAAAAATGTCAAATTGAAGTTGTAATGTCGCCATCCCAAAAAGAGAGGAAATTTTCTAGAAAAATCGATGCGTAAATGATTTTTATTTAAAATATCAAATTTAACTTGTTTTATTTCAAGCCACACAATAAAGGAGGAAATTTACAAAAAAATAAATTTGTTGCACATTAATAAACTAAAATATCTTATATCATCTACATATTTTTAGAAAAACTCATATGTAATTCATGTAAAAAAAAATCAAATGAAAAAAATTTCAATGATTTTCTTAAAAATATATTATGATTTTTTTTATATTAGCTACTAACTTGGATGTGTACAAGATGACCTATACAAGTATCACAAAATAATTAGTCTACAAAGCATTCTACTTCGAAAAAAACATGCCTCAAATACACAACCCAATTTATAATGGGCGTCCCACTTGATAGTGAAAAGTTTGAGCTTTTTTAAATGCATTCATTGTTGGTAGGACCTATACAAGTTTCACAAAAGAATTAGTCTACAAAGCATTCTACTTCGAAAAAACATGCCTCAAATACACAACCCAATTTATAATGGGCCTCCCACTTGATAGTGAAAAGTTTGAGCTTTTTTAAATGCATTCATTGTTGGTAGATTAAATTTCTAGAGATAAGAACCAAAATCTAGATGTCCAATTATAGGCTATCTACCAAAACTATATTATAACAATACTATGAATATAGTGGATAAGGAATATTGGATGGATATCTTATGTTGTTTGGTTATATATCAAAACTATATTATAACAATACTATGAATATTGGATTGATATTTTATGTTATTTGGTTATAGGTTGGCACCTAAAATTTTGGTTAATTTTTGCATGCGTGCATCGAGGGAGTAGTGTACACTTATTTTATAAGTTTTGCATGCACTTGAGTAAGTGTGTGAGGATTGTCATGAAGTGCACATTGGATCAGGTTTTGTCAGCAGAGCACAGAACATAAATATGACCAAGTGTGCCTTAGTCCGAGTTTTTTCAATTATGCTAGAAACCAAGAAGATGTTCACCGGAACCAAGAAAGGAATCATCGAGATATCTCCTTGAATGCTTAGTGCCAATAACATATGAAGATGTGGCGAGGAAAAAAGAGGATATGGTCAGGTAGTTAAGATTGCTCTTGATGCAGAAAGTCTACGTGGAACACTTGCAGGTACCTATAGCATGCAAGGTAGTCAGATCAGAGAAGCGAGTGGAGCAGAGTAGAAAGGGACAATGCTCCCCAGCGAAAAATGATATAAAAAGGAGCTTTAAGCTCATATAAATAGGTTGGATAATGTCTTAAGGAGTTTATGAGAAGCTATTCAACTAATCTGAGAGTTTCGAGTTAGCTACCAACATTGAGCTCACCCCTGAGCATGTTGCAATATTGTAATGTCTTTGAATATATTCCTTAATTTTGATATGTTTGAGTCCTAAAGAAAGGCTCATGGTGCATTCTATATATTTCCCCTATTGATATAATGATTATATGAGATTCCATGGTTGTCATAGGAAACTGTTAAGCACAATGTATCGCTATGTTGTGATGAAATACTTCTAATAATGAATATATGGAAGTTCCAATCATTATGTATCTGTTATGAATGGTTTGAACACGGATGTGGAAGTGTGGAAGTTCCATTCTTAGTCCTTAATGAAGTATCAAATCTGAGTTATATGGATGCCAATTGCAACAATGTTTAGTATGTTTAACCCTTCATCACTGACACAAGACTTTATGGTCTCTGTGATCCTCTTTGCATCTCAGGTGAGACTTTCCTATGCCCTGGTCGAGGATTTGTTGGGTATGTGTTATATTCTTTGCATGTGTGTGTGTGGGCGCATCATATTCGACAACTGCGTCTGATGATCCCAACTTCCTCTTATATGTGTGTCGTGTGCATCAAGTACTTTCCTAGGGGGGTCCCAGGGGGGGGGGCAGGTTTTCCCCCCCTGGTTATGCACAACATTCAGGGCAACTCCCCAAAAACGTTTTTTGGATGGTTTTTGTTATTTTTAGCGGTTTTCTAAATTAATCTCAGATTAAGGGATTAGGGTTTTGGTAGCTACAGAATACCTAAAATATTGTATATATTGTATGGTGAATGGTGAAATTAATACAATGAAGAGTTGAAAGGTGAAGCACCAAGGAAGGCTAGTTTTCTCCCGGTTAAGGGTTTCCAATGTAAATATTTGTGTACTATGTGTATGAGACATTGATTAATTTATGTTTTTCTTAAGAATATGTATGCATTGCTTTACTTCATAGGTTTAAAACTTACATGTGGTATCAGAGCTCGTTTTTTGCTTCAGGAGGATGCCTTTGTTGCTGAGGGTTTGGCTCGTTCTTGATAGATGAAGTTTATCTTGGGTCTGTGATAAACCTGGGTTCAGTGGGAGATTTTGCAGTAGTGATTTGAGTGTAGAAAGAGGAATGACAAGTTCTTCTAGAATCGAGATAGAGAATTTCAATGGTAAAAACTTTGAGTTATGGAAGCTCAAGATGGAGGACCTTCTTGTAGACAAAGAAAAATGGATCATTGTGAATCATGATACATAGCCTACTGGTACGCAATCTACTGGCACACAGTCTACTGGTACACAACCTACTAGTACACAAACTACTAGTACACAACCTATTGGTATGTTGAAGGAAGATTGGGAAAAGTTGGATAGAAGAGAAAGGAGTACTATTCGACTCTACCTGGAAGATTCGGTGTTGTTGAATGTCTCAAGAGAATCTACAACCAAGGAACTATGGGATAAGTTAGGGAATTCATATCAATCAAAGTCCCTGGTAAACAAGTTGTTTCTTTGAAAGAAGTTGTATCATCTTAGGATGGAAGATGGAGATTCTGTGACAGAACATCTAAATGCCTTTAATACTCTGG
>SNQJ01S0009376.1:157616-173154 GCA_010110895.2 Picea sitchensis | reverse complement strand
GAGCGCGGTCATCTCCAAGATATATGCTGGCACCATTCTGTGTTTCTTTAAAATTAGCATACCAATTTTTATTACAAGTCATATGTATTGATGCTCCGGAATCCACAAACCAGGCATCAGAATCATCTGTTTCAGCAGATAATACAACGTTAGACACAAACAACCTAAGATCCCTTAAGTCAAAATTCAGGGGTTCATTAATATCATCATTAGCAATAAATAATCTGAGATCTTGATTTGAAGATTTTTCTGCATAATGACATGAATGTGTTCTAGGTTTATTCCTAGCCTCATCACTTTTCTTCTTATGACAATTTTTAACCATATGTCCACGTCGACCACAATAAAAACAACTCTTAGACTCATTCCTGTCAGATTGCATACCTTGATTTGGATATTGTCTTCTTTGTGATGCACTGCCTCTCTGCCATGAACCACCTGTCTGCCATGAACTACCTCCTCTACCTCTTACTCCTGATCTCCCTCTCGCAGATCTATTATTTGACCACAGTGCCAAATCTTTACTCAGAGGCTTCATATTCCCTCACGTCTCTTCGTCTTGTAGCAAAATACCTGTCAGTTCTTCAAACGTAGGAGGTTTCTACCTTTCTGTGAGACCTGTTATGAACATATGATAATCTTCTAGCATACCATTTAAGGTAATAGTGACCAGATCAGTGTTGGAAACAGTTTCCCCTATATTTACTAGCTTGTCTTTCACCTCTTTAATATGACCCAAAAATGAACTAACATATTCATTTCCATCCATCTTAATTCCTAGCAATTTAGTTTTCAGAAACAAAATGCGATTTGTGTTGCTAGTTTCATACAATGCTTTAAGATTTGTCCATGTTGCAGCAGAAGTTGTAGCGTCTCTAATATGTGGAATTATGATATCTTTAATAGACATGTGCAACAATACCTTTGCCTTGTTTTAACGCTTCTCCCAATCTTGGATCTGTGTTGTTGTCGCACCTGTAGCGGCATCAAGTTTCAGTTCAGTTCCCTTCGCAATGTTCCAGACACCATAGCCCTCCATGAGTGTCTGCATCTTGAATTTCCAGTTAATGAAATTCGAGCCATATAGCTTGTGGGCTTCGTTGAGGTAGGTCTCCGCCAACGGATTCACCATCGCTGCAATTTAGTCTCTGCAAGTAAATCACCAAGGATATGCAACTTTCTGTCACTCTGCCTTCGGATACCATCGATCCGTCTCAATCTCGGCTCTCAACTTTCACACACAAAATCTCACAAATAATATTCTCTTGAATAAACTTTAATATCCACTTATACTTCAAAATTATCCACTTTGAATAAAAATTCACTTTTAATAAACTCCAAAATAAAACCCACTTTAATAAACTTTATAGTCCATATAAAGTTTAAACTCCACATGCATTCACTTTATCCACTATTAATCCATTTTCACCTCACGCTTTTATCCATAAAAAAAAATTTATCCACTTAATATATATATATATATATATATATATATATCCTTTCATATCTCCACTATGGAAGTGTGCCATTCATTAATCCCTTAAGAAAAAAATCTTACGCGAATAAATAAATCATGAATGGAGGAGATCCTCTTGTTTTTCAAGGCTTCAAACAAAAAATACTTTATGTTTCCATGCTCACACCAAATCCACGCGACCTTCATGATTTGGTGTCCACTTACCGCTTCAAACCCACTCACATTTTTCTCCCACTAAACGGACGCACATTCAAATGGATGAGTATGCGCGAGGGATCTGAGGACGCTCCAAAACTTAGCAGCAAACCTCATATTTATCAAAACCTCAACGCATGCAAAAAGAATATAACCTTCACGATTTTACCTTCAAACTCCACGCTCCTCCTCGAAATGATATGCAGCCACAAGCTCACATGAATTATTTTGCAAATGGGCTCATGCAAGTGCCTTCACGCTTCAAAACTCATGCAAAGAAAACTCTTCTACGCGATTTCAACCAATGGAGGAATGCCCCTCGTAAGCTCGCGGATTTAGTAAAGCTCACCCTCCAAAAATGTTTCTGCATGCTATCCACGCCCTCTCCCCATGGCTCTGATACCAAGATAAAATATGTGAAACAAACACACGGTGAGGCTATGCTCACTTCTGTATTATTCAATGAAGACGGATTACATATTTATATAGGAAGAGACTCTACCGAGTCGGTTACATGAAAACCAAAGACAACTAGACTCTTAACTAAGAACTGACTCTTAACACGCCTACAAGTGACTCTCACAACTGAATCTTACAATTGGCGCTTACAACTGGTGCTTACTCCATTATTTTCAAGTGTGACGAGGCAAGTGGAGATGGAAGCTTCTTGGCTGGAGGAAAGGGGGTCGTGGGGATATTTAGCACTCCTTCCGATGCCTCGTATTCTTCCATCATTCCTTCAGTCTGGATATAGAGGAATCAAGCAGATGAACTCAGAGCCTACATGAATTCCACCAGGTAAAAGATGATAGTCTTTTCCTTGTTTATATGAAGGAGGTTGCTTTGACAGAACGAATGCACCTATAGTTTCTTCATTCTTCCCCTCACGATCACTAAAAGTATTCTCAAGGTTGTTAATATTTGCCAACACCCCCCCTCCGATGTAACTCGAGGGAATTGAACCTAGGCCAAGGCTCTGATACCATGTTAAGATTTTCCATTACACCAAAACCTGCAGGTGTTAGTAAACTTCCAAATCAGCAACATCACCTTGAGTGGGCGGTTAGTCCAGTGTTCCCAGTGTGGCGGTTAGTCCAAGAGAGGTGCGGCAGTTAGTCCAACACCCCTAGTCCATGAGAGGTGTGGCGGTTAGTCCAACACTCTGTTGGTAATTAATGCAGTCTTGTCAATCATTTGACATGATGCAATCTATTTACAATTTTCTTTTATGTCTGTTAGTATTCAGATATAGCTTGTCTGACTAAATAATGCATGCAAAATGCATGAATAGTTTTCTAAAATCAATTTTTGTAAGCGTTCAATCAGGAGCAACTAACTGTTTGTTCTATGAGGCTATGTATTGTTATAAAGATCCAGGTTGATCATAGTGAACACAACTTTTTTGTGCAATTACAATTCTTTCTTCTTTCTAGGATATTGTGATTTAATCATTTAGTATTTAGTATATTGTTATGTTATTTCATTGAATGATTATCTAGTCCATAGATAGGTTGCATAGATCCTTCATTTGGTATCAAAGTTGGTTGTTGTTTTAGGGTAATCATGCCAAACTCTAATTCATTGCTCATTCCAGAATTTGATAGAAGTGATTATGATTATTGGTGCATCAAGATGATGACATTTTTTATAGGGAAAGATCTATGGGAGATTGTAGAAATGGGTTATGCAGAGCCAAAAGATTTGACCACTCTTATTGCAAATGATAGAGTAGCTAGGAATGAATCTAGAAGGAAGAATGCTCAAGCTTTATTTCATATTCAAATTTCTCTTGATAAAAGCTTGTTTCCAAGAATGGCAGGTGCAAAGACAATAAAGGATGCCTGGAAGACTCTACAAGAAGCTTACCGAGGCAATGATCAAGTCATAGTTGTCAAGCTATAGACATTGAAAAGAGAATTTGAGAATTTGAAGATGCAAGAAGCTAAAAATGTAAGTGATTATTGTGTGAGAGTAAAAGATGTAGTCAATAAGATGGCTACTTTTGGAGAAATTGTGGACAAAGAGGTTTTGATTAAAAAGGTGTTGAGGTTTCTAACACCAAGGTGGAACCATGTTGCCATAATCATTGAAGAAAGCAAGGATTTGTCTACTCTTGAGTTTGATCACCTAGTTGGATCTCTTATGTCTCATGAAGAAAGATTGATAGATTCCTTTGGAGAAAGTGGCGAGAAAGATTTTTCTTCAAAATTGCAAATTACAAGGAATGAAAATGCCAATGCTAGCAGCAAAAGAAACCAAAGCCACAGTAGAGGTCAAAATCATAATTATCCAAGAGGAAGAGGCGGTTCAAGAGGAAGAGGCAAAGACAGATTTGATAAAAGAAATATCCAGTGTTATTATTGTAAAAGGTATAGTCACTTTGAAAGGGATTGTAGAATAAAAGAAGGTAATAATAACAAAGGTGTTAATTATGCTCAAGAAGGTGATGAAGCCTCTTCAAACAATTTATTTTTATCTTATGACAAAGCTGAAAATGACACTAAAGATATTTGATATTTAGATTCAGGGTGTTTTAACCACATGTCAGGAAATAAAAAGCTATTTTCTACAATGGATTAGAGTTTCAAATCCAAGATCAAGCTGGGTGATGACAAAGCATTGGAGGTTGTTGCAATAGGAGCTATGGAAGTCCATACTAAAGAAGGTATGAAAAGCGTTAAAGACATTTATTACACTCCACAATTAAAGCATAATTTATTGAATGTTGGCCAATTGTGTGAGACAAATTATAAGGTGGTGTTTGAAAATCAACAATGTACAATTTATGATAAGAATAGAGGGAATAAGGTGGTTACAGTTGTGCCTATGTCAAAGAATAGGATGTTCCCATTGATGTTTGGAGAACATAACAACCATCTTGCCAATATGGCATATGAAGAAAAAAGTTGGTTGTGGCATCTGAGGTATGGACATTTGAATTTTCATAGTCTGAATCTTCTAACATCAAAATAATTAGTTTATGGTTTGCCTAAGGTTCAATAAAAAAAGGATATTTGTGAAGGATGTGCTAAAGGAAAACATGCAAAAGAGAAATTTTCAAAAGGAAATGCATGGAGGGTCCAATATCCACTTCAGTTAGTTCACTTAGACATTTGTGGTCCTATGCAGACAAAGAGTTTGAGTAAGTCATCATATTTTACTACTTTTATTGATGATTACTCACAGAAGTGTTGGGTTTATTTTTTGAAGACTAAGGATGAATCCTTTGATACATTCAAGACTTTTAAACCTGTTATGGAAAATGAAAGAGGTTGCAAAATCAAGTGCTTAAGGACTAATCGTGGAGGAGAATTTTGTTCAAAAGTTTTTCATAATTATTGTGATATGAATGGCATCAAAAGACAACTCATCACTTCTTACACACCTCAACAAAATGGAGTAGCAGAGAGGAAAAATCGTACAGTGGTGGAAATGGCAAGAAGTATGTTACAAACCAAGGGATTAAGCAATTCTTTTTGGAGTGATGCAGTTGCTACATCCATATATATTCTCAATAGATGTCCCACAAGTGAACTTGATATGATGACTCCATATGAAGCTTGGTATGAAAAAAAGCCTAATGTTAATCATTTCAGAGTCTTTGGTTGTGTAGCCTATGTCCATGTAGTTGATCAAAAGAGACAAAAGTTAGATCCAAAAAGTGAGTTATGCATTTTTGTTGGATATAGTGAACAAAGTAAGGCTTACAAGTTGTATAANGTTACAGTTGTGCCTATGTCAAAGAATAGGATGTTCCCATTGATGTTTGGAGAACATAACAACCATCTTGCCAATATGGCATATGAAGAAAAAAGTTGGTTGTGGCATCTGAGGTATGGACATTTGAATTTTCATAGTCTGAAGCTTCTAACATCAAAATAATTAGTTTATGGTTTGCTTAAGGTTCAAGAAAAAAATGATATTTGTGAAGGATGTGCTAAAGGAAAACATGCAAAAGAGAAATTTTCAAAAGGAAATGCATGGAGGGTCCAATATCCACTTCAGTTAGTTCACTCAGACATTTGTGGTCCTATGCAGATAAAGAGTTTGGGTAATTCATCATATTTTACTACTTTTATTGATGATTACTCACAGAAGTGTTGGGTTTATTTTTTGAAGACTAAGGATGAAGCCTTTGATACATTCAAGAGGTTTAAACCCGTTATGGAAAATGAAAGAGGTTGCAAAATCAAGTGCTTAAGGACTGATCGTGGAGGATAATTTTGTTCAAAAGTTTTTCATAGTTATTGTGATATGAATGGCATCAAAAGACAACTCATCATTGCTTACACACCTCAACAAAATGGAGTAGCAGAGAGGAAAAATCGTACAGTGGTGGAAATGGCAAGAAGTATGTTACAAACCAAGGGATTAAGCAATTCTTTTTCGGGTGATGCAGTTGCTACATCCATATATATTCTCAATAGATGTCCCACAAGTGCACTTGATATGATGACTCCATATGAAGCCTGGTATGAAAAAAAACCTAATGTTAATCATTTCAGAGTCTTTGGTTGTGTAGCCTATGTCCATATAGTTGATCAAAAGAGACAAAAGTTAGATCCAAAAAGTGAGTTATGCATTTTTGTTGGATATAGTGAACAAAGTAAGGCTTACAAGTTGTATAATCCCCTCACTAATAGCATTGTTGTTTCAAGAGATGTAATTTTTTATGAAGGGGGTGTTTATGGTCATCAAAAATGCCATGATGACATGTCTAAATTTGTTTTGGATAAGGATATTATTGATGATATTGATAATGAGAAGCCCACTAATATTTCAGCTCCATGTGCTACAAATCCACCAAGTATCCCCTCATCTAATTCTTCAATTCCAAGTGCAATCGCAACATCAAATTCAAATTCTGCAAGGAAGGTAAGAAGATTAAGTGACATTTATCAAAGTAGTAAAAGTCCAACACATGAGGAAAATCCAATAGGTGAGACAATAAATTTTTCTTTACTTTCCAAGGCTGATTTTGAACCATCATGTTTTGAAGATGCATGTACTAATGAGGTTTGGGTGAAAGAAATGCAAGAAGAGATAGATTATATTCATAGGAATAATACATGGGAGCTTACAAAACTTCCACATGAAAAGAAAAAGATTGGTACTAAATGGGCCTACAAGACTAAGTATAATAGTGATGGGAGTGTTGAAAGACACAAGGAAAGATTAGTTGCTAAAGGTTTCACACAAAGGTATGGAATTGATTATGAAGAAACATTTGCACCAGTAGCAAGACAAGAGACTGTTAGAATGATGATTCCATTAGCAGCTCAGAAGAAATGGAGCATTCATCACATGGATGTGAAAAGTTCCTTTTTGAATGGGTACTTAGAAGAAGAAGTGTTTGTGGAACAACCACAAGGTTTTGAAGTGCAAGGAAAATAACATCAAGTATACAAGTTGAAGAAGGCTGTGTATGGCTTCAAGCAAGCACCAAGAACATGGTATGCTAGGATTGATGGATATTTTCAGGAGATTGGCTTCAATAGAAGTAAAAGTGAGCCTACACTTTACTACAAACAAGAAGGTAATGATATTCTTATTGTAAGTATATATGTTGATGACTTATTATATATGGGTAGTAGTTCTAAGATGAAGGATGAATTCAAAATTGCTATGATGAATGAATTTGAGATGAAATATTTGGGTCTCATGCAATATTTTTTGGGTATGGAGATTTATCAAAATGAGGATGAATTTTTCATTTGTCAAACAAAGTATGCAAAAGATATGTAGAAATTTTTTGATATGATAGATAGTAAGCCAGCCTCCACTCCAACTGCTCATGGAATTGTGTTGTGTAGAGATGATGGTGCCGAAATAGTTGATGAGACAACATAGAAAAGTATTGTTGGAAGTTTGATGTTTATAACCTACACAAGACCTGATATTGCTTATTCATTTTCTCTTGTTTCAATATACATGACAGAGATATCTGAAATACATATGAAGGCAGCCAAGAGGATTTTGAGGTATGTGAGAGAAATTCTAAATTTTGGTATTCATTACTACACTTCTAAAAGGTTTAATCTTGTTGGATTTAGTGATTCTGATTGGGGAGGTAGTTTGGATGACCGGAAGTGTACATCTGGTAATTGTTTCTCTTTTGGTTTGGGGTTGATTAATTGGTGCTCAAAGAAGCAAATTATAGTTGCAATTTCATCCACAGAAGCAGAGTATGTTGCAGTCACTTCAGCAGGTACACAAGCATTATGGCTTAGAAAAGTTCTAGAAGAAATTGGAGAAAATAAAATTCATCCTACAGTGATATTTTGTGATAACACTAGTGCCATCAAATTGGTCAAGAATCCAGTCCATCATCGCACGACAAAACATTTTGATTTAAAGTATCATTTTGTTAGAGATTTGGTACAAAATAAGGAAGTAGAACTAAGATATATAAAGACTCAAGAACAAATTGCAGACATTTTCACTAAGAGAGTTGTTAAAGTCCAGTTTTTGAAACTTCAAGATCAGATTGTGAGCCCTCTCAGCATCAAGGGGGAGTATGTTGGTAATTGATGCAGTCTTGTCAATCATCTGACATGATGCAATCTATTTACAATTTTCTTTTATGTCGGTTAGTATTCAGATATAGATTGTCTGACTAAATAATGCGTGCAAAATGCATGCGTGTTTTTCTAAAATCAATTGTTGTGAGCGTTCAATCAGGAACAACTAATTGTTTGTTTTATGAGGCTATGTATTGTTATAAAGATCAAGGTTGATCACAATGAATACAACCTTTTTGTGCAATTACAATTCTTTCTTCTTTCTATGATATTATGATTTAATCATTTAGTATTTAGTATATTGTTATGTTATTTCATTGAATAATTATCTAGTCCATAGATACTGCATAGATCCTTCAAAGGTAAGCTTTGATAGTTCTAGGAATTCAATCTATCTTATTAGAAGTGCCCTTGCAACGATTTCAATTAATGTAATTCTCATGTGTGAATAGCCGGACATTACTGCTCCGGGGGTGGACATCCTGGCTGGATGATCAAAAGCTTCAGCTGTGACAGAAAACAGTGAAGATAGAGATTGGTGAATTATAACATAATATCTGGGACATCAATGGCTTGTCCTCACGTATCAGGAGCTTCCACCTACGTCAAATCCTTCCACCCCGATTGGTCTCCCTCTGCGATCAAGTCGGCCCTCATGACAACAGGTATTCTATTGCTTAGATTCCTACATGCTCTTAAGGCAGGCTTACATTCTAATCAAATTCCATTGATGAAATATGGCGCAGTTTCTCCCCTGGATCCGAACTACACTGGTAACGAAGACAAAGAAGTAGCATACAGTTCTGGTCAAATAAATCCAGTGAAGGCCATCAATCCGGGGCTTGTATATGATGCCAACGTAAATTCCTACATCGACATGCTCTGCAGTGCAGGTTATGACACTGCTCGTCTACGTATGGTGACCGGAGATAGTAGCACTTGTTCTAGGACTCCTGGAATGGGAGTTACAACACTTAATTATCCATCCATGAAGGCTGTTTCGAATGGTGGAGTGCGTATTTCCACCAAATTTCCAAGAACCTTAACCAACATTGGACCTCCCCATTCCACATACAGAGCCTTAGTGGAGGCACCTTCCGGACTAAGGATAATGGTCCAGCCAAGCAGTCTTGCATTCACCTCTGCAAATCAAAGTCTAGCTTTCATTGTGAACATTCAAGGGATCAATGCAAGCATACCGAAGAATGCAGTGATATCCAATGCTCTAACTTGGAGATATAGTAATTACATTGTGAGAATCCCAATCATTATCTGCAACATTATACTTGCACAGTAGCGGCTCCATGGCATGAACGTACTCATTATCATACTCCAAATAGTTTCTTTAGTTTATAGCGCCATTGATTCCATCCCCATATTATTCCATTATTATTTATTGGCTAGTGCATTTGTTTGCTAAATCTTTACAATTTGGTGTTATTTTCGCCAGAAGCGCATTTTATAAGATATCGCAATTTAGCGTTATTTTCTCTAAAACATTATTTTCCAGTTCAGTATGACGAGATTTTGTGAAACTTTTTGCTATTGATAAATCCAAATCTAAATTGGTCATATATCCATGAGAAATCGTTTAAAGTTTCCAAAATGTAAATATTCCATCTCTTAATGTATATCATTTCCATAAATATAACCATTTGATATGTCAGTTAAGATATATCCAAAAGTATAAGGATATCTATATAGGTTCATTGATTCAAATGACCCATCCATCCAAAAATTTCTACTCAATAAATTGGTTATCATTTATTAGGTTTGTGATACCCAGTATCAAATTGGGCGCGGGAACTTGATTTGGTTTCTGGTTTTGTGATACGGAATTCTCATTCTCAACTTCAAAGCCTGCAACCCTATGAAGTGTAGAATTTGGCAATGGGGATGGATGAGTAGGAAACCTTATGTTTTTTAGGGGTAAAGTTGACTGATAATAAAACATTGGATAAGGACTCAGATTTTGATAGAACCGAATCTCAACATGTATACCACACACTGCAGCATTTAGAAACTTGGTCTCAAATAATAGGTGATCCTGCCACACATTGCAGCATTTAGAAACTTAGTCTCAAGTAATATGCGATCCTGCCAGTAGCCAAAACCCTCCATCATAGTCAATTCCAGACAATATAAACAATTTTCCTTTTGATTTCAAACACCCACAATCAATGTATCTTGCTCCCTATATTCATTGGCTACAAACAATATATACATATCGTCGGACTCCTTTGTCAACTTCTGGTCTATATTATTTGATCCTCCACATAATTTGTCTTCAAATAGTTCTCCCTTCATCATTCAACATTATCGAGCTATCTTTTTTCGATGAACAAGATAGAAATCTTGTCATTACAATAGAGAAATCCGACTCAAATGATCGAACTTACAAATTTAACAATATATTGCCAAAAAACTACCAATCCAATTTTAAGACGATTTGATTAGCGTTTCTAAGAGTTAAACATGTTTGTACTCACACTAAAAGGTTAATTCAAATATGGATGGCTTAGAGGGCCAAAACCGGAGGGCACGGCACCAACACACTTAGAATTTGTCATCTTCAAACATTTAGTAAATAAGTAACAACCCAAAACCTAATGGTATGCTTTTCCTTAAATAATTGTAGAACTCAAAACCTATAACTAATGTGGTATGTTTTTCCTTAAATAAATAATTGTGACGAGAGTTATACATAGAACTTTTATTTTGAAAATATTAGATTGATTTATTTGAAAATATTTTTTTATTTTTCTTCGTGAAAAAAAATATAAATTTTTATTCATAAAAAAAAACTTAGATTTTGCAAATGTTACAAGAGCATTTCATAAGAAGTGGGAACATGTCCTTCCTACTACAAAAATATATGTGATAATATTAAAACATATAGAAATATATGTCACACCCTTGAAGAAGGTTCCTATCTCAATGAAGATAAATCATAAATCATAAATTGGATGGTTCAGATTATAAGGAGAAATAGAATGTCACTATTCTGTGGAGAAATGCAATGTTCAATATTTGAAAATTGTGCTAAGTCCTTATAGAAATCAAAAGTTTTAGATTCATATATATTTTTCATTCCTCCTTATTAGTTTCATTTGTCATTTTCTTTGTCCTCATTATATAAAAGAATGCTACATTACATAGGAGGAACGAGTGTCATGGGAAAGCAAACTAGTTGAAGGTGCATGGAACATATTGATGCTCGGTGCAATGAGACATGTGCAGGATGAGGACACTCAGGAAAATTGGTCCATGGGTCAAGGTGTCAGATCGCAAAGGAAAAAAGTGTTGCAAGGCTTGCATTTAAGGAATGCTTTGAAGGTCATAGTTGAAAGAAACATGGATCCATAATTAGGCCAACGACACAAATATGAGACGCGCAATGCAATTAAGCATGACACAACAAGACTCCTTGCATGTGAATTTTTACAATCCCATAGAAGGTAAAATCAATGTTTTTTTCATGTTTTAGAGAGTTTGAGAAAACGCTAAAAGAAGACCCTAGGGAGTTCATTTTTTGAAATTAGTATAGTCGGTTCGAAAAAGGGTTAAAATTATACTGAAAATATGTCTCTTCAAAACCATTTTAATGAGTGTGATTGAGACACGATCACTCATCTATATTTTCAATTTTAAGGAGTCTGAAAAGAGCTTAACTATTGACTCACAAACTTTTTCTAGGTTTAGTCTCCTTAGCCAAAAAAAGTATAAAATATAACTTAGGAGAACTTTCTCAACGAGACAAGTCTCATTAGGCGTACCTTTTTCCGGGATAATCTATTGGCTGGAAAAACTGTTAAAATCATGCCAAATAGATGTTCTATCTGGACCAATTAAAGAGTGTGAAAGGAACAAGGTCACTCGAAATTTTTTCATATTTTATTAGGATATTTAGACACTTAGGAGTTAGTTAACATCTACTTGGTCTATTGTGTCATTAGGTAAAAGTGTGTTTTTGAGTGTGTTTCTTTACTATGCATTAGTATTCATTTGTAGTTAGGAAAATCTGATGCTCACGATATGTTCCCGACATAGAGTGATTTGACGGTTCATACTCTCCTCGATCTTAACGACCATTGATCCGTGGATTAACATTCGATTGGTCCATGATCTCTATTTAAAGAGCATGGAGGGTCATTTTCTGATGATTTCTTATGAGAAACTCTCTTGTAAAATCTCTCTGTAATCTTTTTCTTTGCATTAATAAACTGCTCCAAGTGGTCGCGTTGGTTGGGGCCATGGATGTTTCCCCGTAGGGGTTTTACCACGTGGAAACATTGGTGTGTTGATCTTTTCTCTGGTTATGTGAGTGGTTACTAAAGGTTCTTGTCCTCTGTTGGAATACATGTGTTGTCGAACATGGTATCAGAGCCTGTTTGAAGACCCACTCCTGTTGTAGATCGAGATAGTGAAGACAAGTTGACTCATCTCCATTTTCTGTCATTTATGTACATTTATTGGCTAAGAGGATTGTTCCATTGTGTCCAATGCACTCGTTTAATTTAGTAACAGTTTTTGTTTCACTCGAAAAGGTTTCCTTTTTCTTAAGATATGACCATTACAGTCAGATCTGGAGGTATAAAGTTTGAATACACATTTTTTAAATTTTTTGCAGAGAAGTATTTTGGTTTTGTATTTTTTATTTTTGGGTTCCTACTCTTTTAGATATGCATATGCTATTTTCCCCGTGCCCTGTGCAATCTCATCAAATCAAAAACATATAGGAAAAGGTGTATCTTTCGGGTAAGCTAACCGAGATCTAACCCTTGTTGTCATAAGAAAAGATAAATTTTTTTCTTTTGTGAAAAGAGTTTCTTAGCACGCTCTCCAAGGCCATCTTCCACAACAACAACAACAACAACCCCAATCCTCCTTCTGAACATTACAATATGTTTTGCTAGACCTTTTGGTTAAAAATTGCCTTATTAAGTAAGAGGTATTGAGTTCAAGTCTCTCTTTTATTACTTTTTTTTGAAAAAGTTCATGCTAAAATTGTAAAGTGTATTTCACTTCAAGTATAAAAGTGAATCACTATAAGTAGCTTTAATATTTTATTTTAGAGTTATTTATTTTTCATGCATCTTTTCTTTGTAAAAGTGAGTCCCACTTCTCTTTATAAAAGTGGGTCACTTCATAAAGCAACTTACACTACCGCGTGGTCATTTGTTTACCGTTTATGCCTTTTTTAAAAAGGGCATAACTCTCACATCCAAAGTTCGTTTTCAGTGTCGTTTTTTGTAAAACCGCATAACTTTTCAAGATCTTTCCATTAAGATTATTAGTTTCAATTTTTAAATGATCCATATGGATATCAGTGGCCACCAACCTTTTCCAACTAGCTCAAAACAATTTTCTGACAATTTTGGCAATTTACTATTTATAGCACTTTTAACTTTCGGGGCCATTTTGAGTGCCTAAATGAATATTTTCGGGATCAAGATCCTCAATGATAGTCAAAGGAATTATTGATCCACCAAAATCAATCTCCTCGAGGACACCTTTCCAACAGGCTACCACATGCCTAAAACGGAGATCGTATGCAAAAGTTATGACCCCAGGAAGTTGATGTACTAACTTACCCAAACGGGGCCCACATGACTTTTGGCGCTTCATCTCCTAGGGTTAGGTTTTTGGATGTCTATGGTTTTTGAAATTCTTTCTTATTGTAAAACATCCTTCAAAGCCTCATTGTAACCTTCTTCTTGTGAATTCACATTGTCGTCACATCTCTTCTCAAAGATAAGCCGCCACCATTCCAGCAAGCTTGTTTTCGCTGCATTTTACAGTTTCAGCTTATTTCGTTATTGAATAGAAAACCAGTTTTATTGTATCTCTATTATTTTGTGTTAAGCATATGTTAATAATCTGTATTCATTTAGTTTTTCTCATAAAATCCAGATAAGTGGTATCAAAGCAGTCTTCTCCTTGTCGTCTTAATGCATGTCTCCAATGAGGTCAAAGTACAAAGAGTTGGGTCTCGAGCTTGTTTCTCTTGAGGATAGAAGCTCTTTCATGCCCAAGCAGCCTCAAATGGCAGGAGAAAAGAAAGATGAAGGGACATGAGATCCTTTCAAACTATTTATTGAGGAATCCCTCATGCAACAGAGGAACGAGATGATGGATATTTACACGCAAATCCTTCAGCGACTACCAATAGGCAATGCATATTCTTTGAACAGAGGCGTTGCCCACTTCAAGGTACAAATAAACTTCGATATTCCTATGTTTGAAGGTCAGATAGGTGCAGATGTTGTAGAAAAGTGGTTGAATCTACTAGAAGGGTATTTTTATGTCCATAACTTTTCGAATAGAGAAAAGATTACTTTTGCACTCCTCAAAGTCGTTCCCCATGTCAAAGATTGGTGGGAAACATTCTGTGAGAAAAACGAAACAGAGGAAACCTCATTGTTTTCATTCACAACCTCCTGGTAATCCTTCAAGGATCCTATTAAGGAACAATACTACCTTGTCGAAAGTTATGACGACTTGTATACCAAATGGACCACACTGCAGCAAGAAAGAGACCAAGCAGTGCCAGATTTCATAAATATCTTCCATACCTTGCACACCAAGTTGGGTATCAAAGATTCAGAGTGAAATTTGGTGCTCACGTATCTTGGTTCTTTGAATAGATACATCCATACTGAAATGAAATTTCTATATATCGCATCCTTGGGCACGGCCTATCGATATGCCGTCAAAATCGAGTAGAAGCTCAAACAAAAGATGAGGCAATTTGGGCCTAGGAACCCCTCACAACAAAATCTAGGAAAGGGCAGCCCCAACCCACCGAACAAAGGACAGAGAAAATATGGACAGTATCAGGACATCCATTCCAAGACGCAAGCAAAGAAGGACACCAGAAAGACAAAGAAAGATACCAGGAAGTGGTGCGATTTCCATAAGATCACTTGGAATAACATTGTTGACTGTCGCTCAAAGCAGTTGTTGGTGGCTGAAGTGAAAGCCTTTAAATCAGAAGTGGATTTAGACTCTAATCCAGAACCATAAAGGGGAAGATGGATCATTGATGCGGAACCCAGTGCCACTGTTGCTACCACCAAGCTCCAGCCTAGTGAACCAGATGAGCCAGAAGAAGGAGAGCGCCTCTTCCATTCACAGATGTGGGTAAAAGTAATCTCACTGCACTTCATCATTGATAGAGGTATCTAGAAGAACATCATCTCAGCAGAGGTCATCAAGCGGTTGGCCCTACCAACAATGTCACACCCACAACCCTACACCATTAGATCACTCCACCAAGGAAGCGATCTCTGCGTCAGCCAATAGTGTCGACTTTCGTACGACATCAAGCCCTTCAAAGATGAGG
>SNQJ01S0009376.1:128263-140315 GCA_010110895.2 Picea sitchensis | reverse complement strand
CCCCTCCGTTAAAGGTAGAACGGTCGGGGGGGTCCGGAAAGATATGTCCACCATAGATTCGGGCACCACGATCAGGACCATTGATATGTGCAAGGAGCGTAAGTGGGGAGCGTAAAACACATGCACCGGGGAAAAACTTAGGATAAATGCATTTTATGGGTTTTTCCAAGGTTTTTCAAGTAGACACCACCATGGGGCTAGACCAAACGATCTTTTAAGCATCTGAAACATGGTGCAACATTTACATCAAGCTGGTTTTATTAAAATGAAGCGATAAGGAAACTAACCTATATTCTACCCTAGCTTCCTATGACAATTAACCCAGATTAGACTGTTGGGTTAAGAATCTACTCTACCCTGAGGCTATCTGACCAAGATTAGACAGTCTGGCCAGATTTATTCACTAATCTAACCTAGACACTTTGGCTAAGATTAAACTGTTTATCCAAACTCATTCACTACCTTATCAACATCAATTTAAAAAGAACTTGGCCATGCTTGAAAAGTATGGACCAAGTTACCAATATTGCATGGGGATTTTATTGAAATTCTTTTATGCCCTCTTTTTTTTTTCTTTCTTTTCCTTTTCTTTTCTTTCTTTTCTTTTTCTTTTCTTTTCTTTTCTTTTTTCTTTTTTTCTTTTTCAAATTATTTGCAGAATGAAAAATCATTTGTCAACAAAAAACACTAGAGACAGATAATATCCCAGTCACCAGTTGATCCTATAACTTATAGGGTGATAACAGTGGCTCCACCTGGGGATGGTACTTTCCCTGTGAAGTGCCAAGAATCCTGGTTCCTGCCATTCTGAAAATTTCTGCCCAGTAGCCTTTGTTGATTGATTAGCTTTATTCTCAAAAATTGGAAGAACAGTGGCCAGTGGCTTAGGGCCTTATCTTCGGGCTTCAACCAACTGACTAATGTTATTCACTCAGAAAATGCAGGCGAAAAATAAAAATAAAATTGGTATGCACAATGGAGAGTGAAAACTTGAGTCTGTACTGAGGTGGCACATAATGTTTCAGCATTTTGCCATTTACAGGTCCTCCTGGCAGATCTATCCCATCAACGTTGTTTAGCAAGAAAACATTGTTCCCCTTGAATGCCTGGATCATGTATGGTCCTCTCCACAGACTGTCAAATTTTCCATGCTTTCCCTTGTCTTCATTTCTGGCGTCCCATCTCAGCACCAAATCTCCTAGCTCAAAATCGTCTTCCTTGGTTCTTTTGTCAAAAATCTTCTTGATGCTTTCTTGGATTACCTGAGTCTTATTGAAAAATTCTTCCCAAGACTGCTGTAAATGGATCATCTGGTTGATCCTTCTCTATGATTCATTTGGCTCGGCTTGTACATCTTGAAGCAACTTCATGACAGGGACTCCTAAGGAAGTGGGGAAAACTATCTATGTGCCATAGACCAGCTGGTATGGTGACATACCGATTGACCTTTTGGTAGTCAGTTTGTCATCCCTTAATGCGAACACCAACTTGTTATGCCATGATTTCTTGTTTTCTTGCAATGTTTTCCTGATGATATTTACCAAGGTTTTGTTTGAAGATTCCGCAAGCCCATTCCCTTGATGGTAGTAAGCTATGGAATGCCCCAAACCAATGTGATACTGGTTGCAGAAATCTATGAGCTTCTGCGACTGAAAAGCAACTGCATTATCAGTTATAATCTTTCTAGGACATCCAAAGCGAGACAAGAGATTATTTTCAAGGAATTTGATAATAACAAAGTGAGTGGATTGCCTGTTTGGTACTGCTTCGATCCATTTGGTAAAATAATCGGTGGCAGTGAGAATCCACTTGTGTTGTCCTGAAGAAGGAGGGTGTATTTCTCCAATGAAGTCCAGTCCCCATTGCTAGAAAGGGGCCTCCACTGAGATCAGTTTCAGAGGTAGAGGGAGGAGTTTCCTTTTGCCTTCAAACAACTAACATTGATGACATGCAGTCACTTTATGATGTACATCGGTGAATAGGGTGGGCCAATAGAATCCAACTCTGAGTATTTTGTTGGCTGTGACCTTCCAGTTCAGATGGCCACCACATTCTCCTGCATGAAATTCTTGTAATACTTTGTCAGCTTCATCTTTCAATAAAAAATTTAACAGAATGCCTCCAGGATCTTTCCAATACAAATTGCCTTCTAGAATACAGAATTTTAAGGCTTTCAACTTTAAAAATCTAGCTTTAGTCTTAGTCAAACCAGGGGGAACTTGTAAATTTTGCAAAACGAATATAAGGTCTGCATACCACGGAGAGTTGAGAAATACTTCTCTCATGTTTGGAGTCGCTATCTCGCCCTGTTCATCTGCTGCAGCTAAAAAATTAATGTCAAGAGCATGGAAATTAGATTCAACCATTAATTTAGCAAGGCCTTGACCTTTAATTAGTTTCGTAGGCTTAATCTCTATGTCGTATTCTAAAATGACAGCAATCCATTTTCCTCTTCTTCCATCCGGATTGTTCTAGGTCAAAATGTCTTTTACTACCGCATTCAAAACATATGCAATGGTATGAGAATGGAGAATGTAGACCCTAAAATCTTTTATAGCTTTCACCAGGGCAAAAGCTTGTTTCTCCATTATCTTGTAATTTAGAGTAGCGTCTCTTAACGCTTTACTAAAGAAATCTATGAGCTATTCATACCCTTCGCTGTTCTTTTGTAGTAAGACAGCTTCTATAGTATGTTCGGAAGCAAAAGAAAAAAGATAGAAATCCTTAGTAAAATCAAGACTGATCAAGACAGGGGCCTCTGTGAGTGCTTGTTTGACTTGTTCAAAAGACTGTCTGGACTCAACGTCCCATTTTATTTTTACATCCTTTTTTAGCATATTTGTAATGTTTCTGAGGAGCTCTGCCAGATTGGGAATGAATCTTCATAGAAATTTTATTCTCCCGATAAAATACTGTAATTCTTTAAGGTTTCTTGGGTGTTATAATTTTTGTATGGCCTCGATTCTGCTGGGGTCTATTTTGATTCCGTCCTTGGAGATGATGTGTCCTAGCAGTTTGCCTCCCTCTAGCCCAAAAAGGATTTTCTTAGGATTTAAATAAATCCCAAACCTTCTACATTTCTCGAAGAATCGTCTGAGGTGTCGCAGGTGTTCGTCATCAGATCGGGAAAACACAGTTACATCATCCAAATAGACGACAATAAACTTACCCGATTCTTCCACAAAGGCGATATCCATCACTCTCTGGAAAGTGGCTCCGGCATTCATCAAACCAAAAGGCATTTTCACATACATGAAAGTGCCCCATGGTGTAGTTAAAGCGGTTTTGTCTTGGTCATCTGGGTGGACAAGGACCTGATTGTAACCCGAGAAACTGTCCAACAAAGATATTCGACTGGATCTGACTACCCTTTGAAGGATGTGGTCCATTTTGGGCAAGGGGTAATTGTCCTTCAGGGAGACCTTATTTAGATTTCAGAAATCAATGCACAGCCTGATCTCCCTAGATTTCTTACCTGTTGGGACTAAATTTGAGACCCATTTGGAAAAATGCAATGGGACTATGATTTTGGCATCATACATTTTTTTAATCTCCTTTTCTATCAGAGGGAGTAACTTGGGATTTATTCTCCTAAGTTTATATCTGAATGGTTTTTGGTCTTCTTTTATTGGAATCTAGTGTTGTATGATGCTGGTATCGTAATATTTCAAATCCTCATAACCCCAAGCGAAAACATCCGAATATTCTTTGAACAACTCAATGTATTTGAGTTTTTTCTCGGGGGGTAATGATTTAGACAATTTGACTATCCTGGGTTTCTCTTCAGTCCCTATATTACAATCTTCTACCTCTTGTCCATTGGCTTCGATTTTCGGTTTTTTGGCTACGTCGTTAAAATCAAACAAGTCCTTTAAAAGAACTAGACCCCCAGGCAAAACATTGCTTTTCAAATGTAAAACATCGGCCTCTGTCTCATCATCGCCTAATTCTCCTGAATCTATGCTATTTACACTATCAATTTCAAAATTTGATCTATTTACATTTTCATCTTCGTTCTCTAAATCTATATTTGTACATTCAAAATCGTTTTTACACTACAGAAAGTCTTCGATTTGATCATCATTACCAAACACTTGCCAGTACCTGATATTGTCGGGAATGGTTGGTCTGCATTTCACCTCTACCGTGTACGGGTGAGTCGAGAAGAAAGGAATCTTACATGTGGATAATGACATAACCAATCCGTCCACCAAAATGTTTTGTCCCCTCGGCATTACCTGCAAGTCAACTTCAGTGAAACATCTCAGGGCATCAAGAACAACATTCCTATAAGCTCTAAGACGTGGGTGTTTCACAACGTACTCACCTTTTATTTGCTTGACTATCAACTTAGAATCACCTCTTACCATGATCTGTTTAGCACCAACTCTTTTCAAAAGCTTCAGACCGAGCATCAAGGCTTCATACTTAGCAATATTGTTAGTGCATTGGAAATTTAATTTGTAAGAATGATTTTCTGAATACCTGTTTCTGTGATTATGCATCCAAAATCCTGCTCCAGCTCCTTCCTTGCTTACTGCTCCATCAAAATCCACGCTCCAGAAATCTGCCGGTAATTCTTCAGTTATCATGTTTTTCATTCTTGCTACCTCAATGATTTCTTTGCCTTCGTACGGACCATATGTATCTTCTCCCAGCTAAGTGTTTTTCTCTCCCGTGTCACCGTCATTGTACAAGATAAAAGAATCCAAGTCAGAATGCACAGAGTAAAGAGGATAGTTGTGTGGTTTTTCCTGGCTACTGACCATGTACTTCATCAATGTTTCTCTGTATAGCCTTCTTTGTTGCCTGAAAACTGGGATAGTGGCATAAGACATATCTAGCTGCAGGGTACCTCTCAACTTATCCCCCCAAGACCGTGATAGCAACATTCCATACTTCAGAGGCATGTCTGCAACTACCACATCCATGACCATGCTCTTTGCAGGAATCTGAACCAAGGTGATACATAGGTCCTTGATCAAACCAATACATCTAACTTTAATGGAGTCAAATGAATGTAGATCTTTATAAGGTCTGGTGACCTCCAATCCTAGTTTCTCCATCAATGCTTTCAGCATCAAATTATGAGAAGCACCTGAATCCAACATAGCGTTATGCAAGATCAGGTCATGTATATTTAGACTGATGTAAAAAGGAGCAACATCTCCATTATCGTCTCAGCCATCTACTTCAGGTCTGAACAGAAGTTTAGGTTGATCATCTGTAAGGTTCACGGTATCTGAATGATTCGTTGATCCAATGGTTAAGGCCTTCATGCCTATGTCAGGTTTAATGGTCAGTGCTTTAATCACCTGTGAATGATAAACGTCTTTGTTCATCAACTCAGAAAGTGGAATGGGAATTTTTACTTTGGCCAATTCCCCCTCAAGGATGAAAGGTGTAGGAGCTCTTCCTTGGCTCATCAATTCTGGTTTGTCCACCAAACTCTTCTGGCTAGATGTACTTGGTGGATTAATAGGTGAAACCTCGGGCTGTGACGATCTTTTCAAAATAGTAAGGTTTTTCTTTGCAGGAACTTCAACAGTATTCTTCTCAGGAATCTTCTTGGCAGATGGCTCAGAGGCCTTCTTGGTTTCGGCTACCTTCTTCGTTTCAATCGTCTTTTTTGGGGAACTCCCTTCTTTATTTTTACTCCATAGATTATACTACCGGTGTACTTCCAAAATGGCATTTTCGAATGCCTGCTATTCTGCATCTTCGACTTCTTCACTTAATTTTGTTTGATTGATAAGAAAAAGTTCTTGCTCTTCTTGGGTAAGGAAAATAGCTTCGTTATCGTGAATTCCCATGAGATTTATGTGAGTATCCTCCAATTCCTCGATCACTTCCTCCCCTTCATCAGCATAATTTTCTTGTAGGGGAGGTATGATATACTGATCTAGACCCCTCTGCTCTCTTTGATCCCTAGGATCTCTCTGTCTGATTTGAGGAGGGTTTCTCCTAAAGTTAGGGTTCTGAACCTGAGGAGCTGGTGAGTTTTCTCTTGGAGGATTTCTATCTGAAGCAGTAAGTCTTTCCATCATTCTTTCCATTGCTCTGGCCAAAGAATCCAATTTGGAATTTGAGGTTGACATGGAAGGTTCTTCTTTAATTGTGACTCTCCTCTCTGACCTCTGATGTGCCCTTTTTGCCAACAAATTGGCCTCCACACTTATTGCACTTTTCTGCATGTCTTCCAGGGTGGTAGAATTTCTTTCCCTTAGTTGGTATGACATCTCAGCATCAAAACCATCCGGGAATTTTATCAATGCCAAACCCTCTGGAGGTTTGATTTCAGATGGGATTGTGTTGTACAGGTTATTGAAACGAGTGCAGTAATATTGCACTGTCTCACCTGGATTTCTTCTAATATTTTCGTATTCTGATAAGATTTGGAGAGGGTTTTTCTTTACCTCCCATCTCTCTAGAAAAATCCTTTGGAATGCGGTAAGGTCAAGGACTGAGGTGGCATGCAAACCTTTGTACCATTTTTTAACGTCACCTATCAAACTTTTGGGCAAACAATCTCATTTGAACGTCAGCCTCGTCTACTTCATGCAGATCATAATAATCATTCATTTTATCTACATGTTGTTGTGCGCTCAAAGGTCCTGTTGCAGAGAACTGTGGAAGTCTTGTTTGATAGTCTTGGGGCATGGCATGAAGAGGTGCAGCCAAAACCAAGGTAGCATATCGAGCTGCCATGATGTGTGGAGGAGGTGGAATAACAGAATGGATGATCGGTGAGGTAGTGACTGAAGACTAGGACGAGGAGGGACTGGATAGCAGTGAGGGAGTGATTTGTGGTTTCGTAGTGGGAGACAAAACTTCAGGGGTTCGAGGTTGTAAAATGGTTGGGTCGAAAATGATTCCAGTCACAAAACTATCGGACCATGTTCTAATCGAGCTTTGTTCGGAAAAGGTGTCAAAGTCAGGATTTTGAAAGGTAACGGGTTCCCCTGAAAAGGAAAGGGACGTATGCAAGGGAGTATGACTCACTGAGCCTTCAACTACGGTCTTTTTCCTGAGTAACTGTTCTGGGTTATCTGTCACTATCACAGGTTCTGGGTCTAGATGGGATCGAGTATAAACTTTCTTGGGAGCCAGATTTCTTTTTGATTTTTTATATATATACTTTTTAGTTTTATGAGTCCGAAAATAATATGTACAAATTTTAATCAACCTCTAAACATTACTTTTTTCTCAAATTTGCAATATTCCAGGAACAAACTTTCTTTTAGGGGGAAAGAAAACGTGAAATTATAAATTTTTATGTTCTGTTCCCCAGTATGGTCACCACTATGTTAGCACTCTGTAAATTTCCGAGAGGTTGACAACAGAAGAAATCTACAAAGGTAACTTTATCCAACCACTTTTGAAGCTGGGATCTAGCCCTTCCAACTTCAGAGAGGGATCTCTCTATATAATTTAGCTCTGTTTCCAAATTTAAATATTAAGCTAGGTAAAGAAATAGGTCGGTTTTGTTATCAAAGTGTTTTTCAAATTGGTTGAGACAGTCTACACATCCATTGGGCTATGGGGTCTGTGTTTTAATAAAATATGAAATCTGAACCAGAAACGCAAAGGAAAACTTTCACAGGGCGAGATAATATAATCACTGGATTCTTTAATAGCGTAAATGATGAATAGCAGAAAATATGAGAAAGATAATTCCAACAAAGAAGTAGTTAAGAATTTCTTTATTGAAAACACCAGAAGATAAAACACTTAAATCTTTCGAGTCAAAAACAGGGTATACGAGATAAATCCTGCAACATTCGTTAATCTTAAAGATTAGATTTAGAAAAAAGTATGATAACAAAGTGAGAATAACATTCAACTTAGAGAGAAAAACATCACCAATGAATACACACAAGAATCCTGTGAAAGTGCCTCCTTTTTATTAATGGAATATCTCTTCAAAAATATTACAGTCTGATAGCGTCAGGGTGTGAAGATCAACAACCCTCAATACTTTGAAAGATGAAGTATTTATAACTCAAATTACAAACGTTCCTGTCATTAATGACCAGGACGTGCTAAATCTATTTTTAGCCTAACTAACTTATCAAATTTCCTAAATCTAGGAACTGCTTGATGATGTGGTGTAACTGCACGTTGATTTCTAGGTGGGCCGTCGATGAAGCCTCTACATGATCTCATCTGACTGGAAAAATGACTGGACTGGGAAAACTCATCTGCTACTCGATTAGATCACAGATCTCCTCCCATCGGAGATGACTAGGCACGTTGACTTTGAGTAGCCTTCAATACACTTTGTCCAGTTCTGTGTACTTGGCGAAGGTAGGCTTGGTGAGGAAGATGTATCGAATCTCATGTTGGATACTGATGTCCCACTAAAGAGCGTCTAGAAATGCCTTGCCAGTGATGCTCCCTTGAATGCCTACAAACTTTGAGTTGTCCTTAGCCACATCGGCCAATCTCTTCTTGTAGTCTGGGAGTGTCATCAATTTATCATTGATTACCTTCAGACCAGAGAGGCCTTTCTTCTGTAGAGCCTCAATCTTACTAAAGAATCTTTGTACCCCTAGGTCCATGGCCTGAACCTTTTCTTCCAGTTGAAGCATTAATCCTCTCTTGGTCAAAACTCTTTTGACCTTAAGGATGGTCTCTGTTCTGTCTTCAATTTTCAGCTCTTCCAATTCTTCCTTGGTCTTAGAATTGAGGAACTTGATGATTTCGTTCGCCTGTGTTGGCATGTTTCCCAATTCTACTCTGATCTTCTCGATGGCCTGTTTGCTTCTCTATACCAATTCATTCTGCTCAAACATAATCTGTATCATAAGCCATATCTCGTTCATGGACTTGGTGATGTCTATCCATACACTTTCTTTAACCTCGACCAAAGTCTTTCCTGCCACTGTCTGCTTCCGGAGCTGTTGTAACTCCTGCTTGAGCTAATCGATCACCTGCTTTTCCTTGGAGAGGCTTGTCTGGAAGGAAGATTTGAGTTCCTAAAGGTTCTCAATCTCCTTCTTTAGCCTGCTGATCTTTGTTTCCTGCAAGTTCATCTTTTCCATAGACTTAGCCAGGTCGGCTATCTTCTCCTGGGATGTCAGTGGAGTTGTGGATGGGACTTCTGTCATTGACGTTGTGCTTACTCCTAAAATTGGAATAGCACTCAATGGAATGACTTCCATTGGCTTCAGTTTCTCTTTCTCTTTTAATATCTTCTCCATCTCAGCTTCCATCTCCTTAAGTTGTGTGTTCTTCTCCATGAGCAGCGTGAGCATTTCATCTTTCTCTCCTTCTTTCTCTGCTATCTCCTTCACCTGTGAATCCTCTGTGGGCGGGAGCTTCAGTTGTTTCCTCAAGGATGCTATGTCAACATTCTTTTTCTTTATAATTTCCTCAGCTGCTTTCACGTTTGAAGGATCATAACTGATCTTGAGGACCAGCTCCTCCAAAGTCTTGATCCTATTGTCCTTTGCAAAGGACAATATCTTCTCCAACTTGAGTTGTGTTTGAACATTGTTTAGGGACACCTACAATTTGGACGCAGAAGTGGAAGCATGCGCCAATGTATAGAAAACCATTTCCCCTGTCTGCTTGTGCAGATCCATCTGATCGGTCGTATGCACGTCCTTCGTCTGGAATTTGAAGGTGGCCCTTTTATAGTCAGTGATCACCTTGGGATCTGGTACCTGTGCCTGGAGTAATGCCATATGCATTCTTCCCTTCTCGGTGTCGAATGCCGATAGCAACCTATGATGCGCAGTCAACGTATGCTTCCAGAACTGGGCGCAAGTACTGATGGTCA
The DNA here is from genome assembly GCA_010110895.2 of Picea sitchensis. Classification (NCBI taxonomy): domain Eukaryota; kingdom Viridiplantae; phylum Streptophyta; class Pinopsida; order Pinales; family Pinaceae; genus Picea; species Picea sitchensis. The sequence goes on along the minus strand of SNQJ01S0009376.1, from coordinate 130,531 downwards.
GGGTCTGGTTCCTTTTCTTGATCAGCTCATATTTCTCGAAGATACTCAGCTTCAATCCCACCTTGCCTAGCTGGGTGGTCAATGGAGAATCTGTAGACTTTTTCAGCATTGCTGGGGTTATGACCTTATGGAGGCTCAAACCGAAGGGTGGAATAACAACTTTGGTCACTGTAGTAAATGGGGCTTCTTTTTCCCTGGTCGGGCCAGGAACTGCAACAGTCTTAGGCCTCTTGGTATGCAGCTGGAATTCTTTGAAATATACCTCAGTGACAGGCGGAGATAAGTCTTCCGTAGGCCTCTTCTCTTTCGAGACCTGTGGCATGGTCGTTTGTGACATAGTGGCCTAGGGATCCTGCTGTTCTACTTCGATCAATGTGTTAGGCTCCTAGGCTATCTGATTTGCGAACTTCTCAACTTCAGGCCTAGACTCATGAACATATGGGATGTTTTTGTTCTTCACCCTCATCTCTGAGATGATCCCACATGGATCATAATGCCATGGGAAACTCATGGAGAACTTCATTTCCCTTAGCATCCTGTCTTCTTCTTCCCCAGTGCCACGATTTTTGCAGATGAAGGAGACAATCTGCCCCTTGATTCTAAGCTGCTACTTTTTCTTCAGTGACAAAAAATGGATATCATCCGAATTTATTATCTGCCTTATATATTCCAACGCAAAAATTCTGACAGGTAGGTACTTGGGCAGCTTATACGGTGCCAACTTGCACCCGTATACTCTGATCTTGGTGTAATCCTGGTACAAATACTAATCACCCGTCTTTGTGTTATCCGAGAGGTGCAAGATCCTCTAAAATTCATCGTTTATCCGAGGCTCGGGCCTGCCACTTAGCATACTTACCACAGGGTGGTAGAACTGATCGATGAACTCCTTGAAACTGAAATCAGTAGAGTTGTGCTTGAGTAAGGAGGTCCATGCTGTCACTGCCTGAGGTCTACCATCTCCATCCGTCTTCTGCATGGAGAAGCCAAATTTGTCTGCTTGGAAGAAGAAAAACATGTGCGCCAGTATGGATGAGTAACGGAACATGCCTTCCGTGGCGAAATTCACGAACTGTTCGTGAATATTGTTTGCTAGGAATGTGCTCAAGTCAAACTGGGTGGTGGGATTTTCATCGGTAGAGAAGATGGAGAGAATGCCTAGAATGGGTTCATCTACCCACTGACCTAAATAGTATCCTAGCAAGGCACAAAGGGATGAGATGATCTGGTTTCCTTTAGGCGAGAACATGGAAGAAGGATAAGGAGGATTTGTGGAGGGAAATTGAGCGGATGGGGGAAGGAAAAGCTCGAATATTTGAGCTCTTTGGGGGAATGTCATTTTCTAGTGTAATTCTGTAAGAATTTCCAGGTTGAAGGGTGATGCAGAGTCGACTCAGGGGATTTGCATCATCTGGTCTATGGATTCGGGCGTGATGAGGAAAAGAATCTCTCCGGACGAGGAGACGATGGCTCTGTGCTCGGGAATGTAGTGGGCTTGGCACTTGAGTGTGAACTCGGGAAAATAGTGGATCTGAGGGAAGAGGTAGAGGGGTAAATTGGACTCCCAAAGTCCAATTTCATCACTCTGGTCCAGGAAAAATTCCTTGAGCCATGACTGAAGGTCTACGAAATCAAAATTGCACCTTGTATCTATAATTAAACGGTCTTTGTCAACCAGTGGGATCCTGTCAAGGTTGACATGAGGTGGGAGAAATGGATTCTCCTCTCCTTCTGCTTGTTTGGAATTTGGCGCCATTTCTGCAACAGTACCTGCAAGACAAACAACGTTAGTGGGGGTGAATGACTGTGGATGAGGGAAACTGACTGTAATGGAGGAGTAAACAGTGTAAAAAATCTCTGGTGCGATAAGTGGTAAATGGTGAGAAAAGGGAGAATGAGGGGTAGTTTTGAGTAAACGAGTGTCTGTTGGGCGCAGGAGACAGGTCAGCTGGATAACGGATAGGTTATCCAGTAATAAATGGTCAATGGATCATTTGGGATCTGAGATGGCAGGTGACAGTGACTGAGGGAATACGGACAGGTGACGTGGAAGCTATCGATTGGAGGTAAAGGTCATAGTGAGGGGGATTGCCACGAACGAATGGGGGGGAAGAACTGACAGCAGTTATGGGATGTGACTATTTCGGGAAAGGTGGATGGTGACGTCCAGAGATGACGATGGTAGGTCAGATAGAAGGAGATGATGGGACTCAGGGCCATTAGATTGTTTCCAGGTATAAAGAGGGCTCACCAGAGGAAAGATACCAT
>SNQJ01S0009376.1:115047-127940 GCA_010110895.2 Picea sitchensis | reverse complement strand
AGATTTGGGTGCCATGATCAGGACCATTGATATGTGCAAGGAGCATAAGTGGGGAGCGGAAAACACATGCGCCATGGAAAAACTTAGGATAAATGCATTTTATGGTTTTTTCCAAGGTTTTTCAAGTAGACACCACCATGGGGCTTGACCAAACGATCTATTAAGCATCTAAAACATGGTGCAACATTTACATCAAGATGTTTTTATTAAAATGAAGCGATAAGGCAACTAACCTATATTCTACCCTAGCTTCCTATTACAATTAACCCAGATTAGACTGTTGGGTTAAGAATTTACTCTACCCTGGGGCTATCTGACCAAGATTAGACAGTCTGGCCAGATTTATTCACTAATCTAACCTAGACACTTTGGCTAAGATTAAACTGTTTAGCCAAACTCATTCACTACCCTATCAACATCAATTTAAAAAGAGCTTGGCCATGCTTGAAAAGTATGGACCAAGTTACCAATATTGCATGGGGGTTTTATTGAAATTCTTTTATGCCCTCTTTTTTTTTGTTTTTTCTCTTCTTTTCTTTTCTTTTCTCTTTTTTTCTTTTTCAAATTATTTGCAGAATGAAAAATCATTTGTCAACAGAAAACACTAGAGACAGATAATATCCCAGTCACCAGTTGATCCTATAACTTATAGGGTGATAATAGGTATGTTATGGGTCCAATTGAAGCTAGTATCTCAAAGGGCCCACAAAACCTGGGTGCCAGCTTGGCATAGTTCCCTAACTTCAATGAGCTTTTTTGGGCTTTGACCTTCAAATAAACATGGTCTCCACTTGAAATTCCTAGTGTCTTCTTTTCCGATCTGCATCACTCTTTTGTCTGTCTTGTGCTTCTTTTAAGTTTTGTTGTACCTTCCTTACCATGTTCTCCATTTCTTGGAGCATCTTTGGTCCAACCATGAGCATGTTACCCAGTTTATCCTAGCTAATTGGAGTCGTACACTTTATGTCGTACAGTACTTCGAAAGGGCTTAACTTAACCGAAGTTTGGTATCCATTGTTATATGAAAATTCTACCAAGTGTAGATAGTCTTCCCACTTATCCGGTTTTGTTCTTACGTACATGCAGAGCATGTCCTCTACGATTTGGTTTGTCCTTTTGATCTGTCCATCTGTTTGTGGATGATAACTCGTACTGAAATTCAAATTAGTATTTAGTCCTGCAATCAATTCTTTCCAAAAAGAGGATGTGAATTTTACATCTGTATCTGAAATCACAATTTTAGGAATACCATGCAGTCTAAAAATTTCTTTCATGAATATTTCAACAATGTTTATAGCTTTAAAAGTAGACTTTACAAGAATAAAGTGTGCAAACTTACCGAGTTTATCGATTACAACCATGATAGAATCATTCTGTTTCTGAGTTTTAGGCAAACCTGTTATAAAGTCTAGTGATATGGTCTCCCATTTCCATTCTGGTACCGGTAATGGCTGTAATAGGCCAGCTCGATGTCAGTGCTCGGTCTTAATCTGCTGACAATCCTAGCACCTAGCCAAGTACTCAGTTGTTTCTCCCTTCATATTAGGCCAATAAAATAGTTTTCTAAGTGTTGTTATTGTTCTTTGGTAACCTGGATGGCCAGAGTATGGTTTCTTATGCACTTCGTCCAAAACTGTTAATTTAAACTCTGTTGAATCTGGTATGTAAAGTCTGTTTTTAAATTGTAATAGTCCCTTCTTGTCGATACATAGATCTGGTTTATCTGAGTTTGCGGTACTGTCTTGTAATTTTTCCATTATCTTAGTGTAATTTCCGTCGTTAATACCTGTCGTCCTTATGCTTTGTTCCAAATCCCTTTATGCCCTGCTAATATTTATCTCAAATAACCCATGGACTCTTTTGCTTAAAGAATCTGCTACTTTATTTTCCTTACCCTTGATATGTCTGACCTCAAAGTCAAGTTCGCTCAAGAAGGCTAGCCATATTGCTTGTCTTGCATTAAGATCTGGTTGACTAAACAGATATTTCACCCCGCTATTATCCGTCAATAGTAGAAATTTGCTACCCATTATCTAGTGTTGCCACATTTTTAGGGTGTGTATTACCACTGCCAATTCTAAGTCATGAGTGACATAATTTTGCTCATGTTCTTTTAATTTCCGGGACTCATAACAAATAACGTGTCCTTCCTAAGTTAGAACACCACCTAGTCCTTCTTTACTTGCATCAAAACATATGATGAAGTCTTTATCTGGGTATTCTACCTTCAATATGGGTGCAGTTGTCAATAATCCCTTCAGCTTGTTAAAACTGTCTTGACACTTCTTTGACCAGTTAAACTTGGTCCCTTTCTATTGTAATGGCGTGATAGGGTAGGCTATCTTGAAAAACCCTTCTATAAATCTGCGGTAATATCCGTTGATTCCCATGAATGACTGTATGTCCGCTACATCCTTAGGTACCAACCATTCCATAATGGATTTTATCTTCTCCGGGTCTACGACAATGCCTCCTGCTGAAATTACATGCCCTAAATATTGTATTTCTTTTTTATAAAGTCAGACTTGTCAAATTTGGCGTACAGTTTGTGTTTCCTCAATGTTTGTAGAACTATCCTTAAGTGTTCATCATGTTCTTCCTCTGTTTTTGAATAGACCATAATATCGTCGATACATACTACCACGAACTTGTCTAAGTACTGACTGAAAATACTATTCATCAGGCACATAAATGTGGCTAGTGCGTTAGTGAGTTCGAAAGGTATGACTATGAATTTGTATTGTCCATATCTTGTCCGAAAAGTTGTTTTTATTATGTCCTTGTCTTTTATCCTAACTTGATGATAAACGGATTGTAAATCCAACTTTGAAAAGATCTTGGCCCCACCTACTTGATCGAACAGATCATTTATCCTTGGTAAGGGGTGTTTGTTCTTAATAGTTATTTTGTTCAATTGTCTATAATCGATACATAGTCTTAGAGTACCGTCTTTATTTTTCAGAAAGAGGAGTTGTGCCCCCATGGTGAAACACTCGGTCTAATATACGTTTTGTCCAATAATTCCTGTAATTTTATTTTTAATTCTCTCAGTTCTGGTAGACTCATTCAGTAAGGTGCCTTTGAGATAGGGGATAAACCGGGTAGTAGGTCTATGGAGAAGTCTATTTCCCTTCTAGGTGGTAATTCTGGTATCTCATCCACAAACATGTCTCTGAATTCACGTAGGACAACAAAGTCTTCTAACTTTGACTTATCTTTTTTTTCTAACATATTTGTTACTTGGATGGCATAAACTTGACATCCCTTTCTCATACATTTCTTGATTTGCATCATTGAAATTTGTATGACTGATACATGTTTTGGTATACCTTGGGTTGTTCTAGCAGTGCCAAAATCATCTTTATAGCTAAGTATCTTTGTATAACAATCTAGTACCACTTTGTGTTGTTCCAACCAATCCATCCCGATAATCATATCGTAATATCCTAGTGGTAGGATGTTCAGATTTGTTCTTATATTTTGACCATCTAAGTTGAACTCAAAATCAGAAATAAAGTCAACTACTTTCCTTTTAGTACCTGTTGCTAGTTGTACAAGCCTTGATTTTGCATGCTTTAGTTTCTTAAGTTTATTTGACTCTACTACATCAGGAGTAATATAACTTAACGTAGCTCCAGGGTCAATTAGAACAGAAATTCGAGTGTTATTGATTTTACCTTCGATTTCTACCACTGAGGACTGGTGGTCAGCTTGTCGACCATCTATGGCTACATTTATCTGATGCAAGCTTCTGCCCATGTCTCCCACCATCGAGGCTTCCTGCAAATTATGAGCAATAGTTATGTTTGCTTAAATTAAACATGGACAGTTCCTCCTTAGATGAGGCTCTCCACATTCCCAACACTTTAATGGCTTGCGGGAGTTGTCCCAAAAATTCTTTGTTCCCAGGTTTATCGGTTTACCACTGCCTTCTGTATTTGGATGATTGGAGTGAAAATCCTTTCTCAGAAAACTTTTTGCTACATTCCGATAAGGAGTTGGCTAGTATCCCTTCTTCCGATGGTTCATTCGATCTTATTTCTTATCCTTCGAGGATTTGGGAAACTCTACCCGCTGTTTGTATTGGTCATAGCACATTCGTGCTTTCTTGAATTCTTCGCTCAAGGATTTGGGGTTGTCAAACTCAATTTTGTCCCTGTAGGACTTTGGTAAACAACTTAAGAATCATTGGATTTTTACCTTATCCTCCCGGATGTATGGTACGAACCTTAGCAATTCCAAAAATTTATTTAGAAGGTCCTCCATCATCATTTGTCCAAGTTGTAACTCATAAAATTGCTTCTTCTTCCTTTCATAATAGCTTTCAGAAAGGTATTGTTTCTTGAAATACTTCTTAAAGTCAGACCATTTGACTTGCTTCTCCTTTAGGCCTTTGGCCAATTTCAGGTCTTGCCACCAATTGTTGGCCTTCCCTTTCAGATTGTAGATGGCCATTCTGACCTTCATAATGCTGGAATAGTTGTAGATATGGAAGTATTTTTTGATGTCCAACAACCATGCCTCAACTTCTTCTCCCGTCTTGGATTCTCCATTTAAGGTAGTTGGTTTAATCTTTTTAAATTCTCCTTAAAGGTGGTCTACTTGTTTTTTTTTTCTATCTGATTTAGTTTTGTCTTCAGCTCAAGGTGTTCCTTCAAACAAACTGTCTCCTTTTTATATTTCTGTCCCAGAGTTCTTGGAGGCCCTTTTGTTGACCTCTTCATTATGGTTATCATCCTTTGGGATTTTCTTGGTCACTATACTGCGCAGTAGGACTTCATTTATCTCTTGCTGTTCCTGATGTGCTTTCTTCAATTTTTCATTATCAACTTTGAAAATCTGCAGTTCTACAATAAGATTCCTCATTGTTTCCAACAGCTCTATGGGTGAGCTTCCGTCACTGTTCTTTCTTGGATCTCCAAGAGGTCTTTGCTACGGATTTCCTTCCATCCTGATTTCTGCTTTGTCCTGAGCTACCATAATTAACACAAAACAGAAAGGCTTTCTATTTATAACCATAAGGTTTATTAATTTTACATAATCAGAATATCTACTAAGAAACTAATGTGGCCCTGTTCAGGCCCAGTGTTGTAACTTTTGCTCCGATACCATATGTAATGAACCTCATTATCACACACCATTTTTTTTATTTTTATTTTTATTAATATCTATCTTAGTCTATATAACTATTTTGACAAAAAAAAATGTATAAACTCTATTATAAGATTGGTTAAAAACTTTGTTCATTAAAACGTCAAAGGGAAAACCTCTAAACTCTACCTACCACAAGAGGTCCCTTTCACCTCCATTACACTTACCCTTTTGTGTAATGGATCATGTGTATAAGTTGGGTCGTATAACTCCTACTATGATTCACCCCTTTAAAACATAAGACTTCCATCATTGCGTGTAGGGCTACCTGGTTAATTTTAACCTTAGGTGACTTTACCTTCAGTTTTCCCCACCATACGATTCATTGAAGTCAGGTTTTAATATAAGGTAACTAGCCTATCCACCATGTATCAGTTATTTAAAGGTCCTTAGTACCATGGTTAATCGTAAGACAGTTACTACATCCAAATGCCAACATACATTCCACTACTAAGACTAGAGTGTTGACTCACGTTAATATTGAGGGAAAGAAAGGGTTTTTTACTTCAGTGGAGTCATGAGGGTTTTCATCATGGCACTTCTTAAGTGAAAGGAATGGTCCACTGTAAAGGCAATTAAGGCTTCGTAAGTTTTATTAAAGTTAGTTCTGCAAGTTCTATTGAAATTACTGGGCTCTATACCCAATATGTCATACCGGTTCTGACATTGTCACATGTCCAACTGCCCTTCGTGCTCTCCACATTTACTCCGAGATGACAAGACGCCATTTAGGGTTGAAGTGCGTTCATAGTTTTCATTGTTGAGTTCTGCGAGGAGGCTCTATGTAACAAATCTTTGAGGCGCAGTGTATTTTCATGGTAGTCACTCTCGGCTTGTAACATACGACGTGGTCCTCATCCCTGGTAAGTTTTCTCATTATGCGTGATACTCTGGTTGATAAATGAGATGATGCATTTCCTGGGTTCTTCTTTGGTGTAACTTCTCTGTATTTCTTTCGAAGTTATCCTAAGACTTGGAGGAGGAATTTCCTTTGAATTTATCTCTTTTTTCTCCTCTGGTTTTAGGGAGAGTATATTCGTTCATTTTTTGTCTATGTTTTGGGATAAAGGGTTTCGTAACCTCCCAGTTTATTTCCCCATGTCGATCCTTTTGGTTGATTTCAAATAACTCAGGACCTCTGCAGAGCTTTGAATCATCCCATGATGATATTTTTTCTTTTTTGCAATATTTCCAATGTTTACTTATAATAGTCACTACCCTCATCGTGCTCTATTCGATTCGGTTAAATAGTTGGGACATCGTTGTAATGTTTAAATGACTTATAACTATTATATGTGATTTGGTTCTGGACGGTTATGTGTAGTTTTCTAGTTCAATATGAACAATTTATTCCATACTGGTGTACATTCTAACTTAAATCTTTATAAGAAAAATCACTAATGTCAAATTTCTACCTTTCATTGGAATCGTTAATTGTTGTGTGAGGACTTCCTTGTAAAAAAATCTCTTCGTTTTCAGGGTTTATATAATTCACTAATGATGGGTCCTGTTTGATGCGAGGGTACCCATCAGAGAATTAATACACCATCCACCTTCGGCCCAAGTGTCTGTCCAGTTGGGAATGTGACAAGGAAAAATAGGAAAGACAATGCCAACCTGTCGAAACAGAAGTTAAGTAAGATCACAAAATACTTCCTCACTATCCGTCAACATTTTGTTGGTATTTTAACACTTTTATTTATGATTATTGATATTTTTAAATGATACTTCTTTCAGGGATTTCGCCTACCCAAGGATCTTGGATGTTTGGTTCTTACCTTCAGCACAAGAGGTATTTGAGTTCCCTTTGTAGGCCTTCATAGAGTTTCAACAGTGCAAGGGCACGGTCTCTTCCTAGATTCCTAGATGTTCAATATAGTTTCATTCTATTGCCTCCAATGGTTGTGATGAGGGGGTCCTCCAATTGTATGCTTCACTTTCTGGTCCGACTACTGTGTATAAATGTTATTGTACATGACTTTGTTTTTAATTGAATAGTGTACTAAGTTGGGCACTTTTATTCCATACGCTTCTCTGTTTAGTCTCATCCCAAACTTGAAATTTATTGTCGTTACTATCGTTTAGAATGTATTCAGCTTCAGATGTTCACACAACCTGAAAATCCTGTACAACATGATGTAAAAGGAACTTGAAAGAAATTCTAGGGTTTATACTTGTTATATTGATATTGCTACACAAAAAATTTGTGTTATAATTAATTAATACTATAAGACTCTTCGTATGGTTGTCTTGTTTTCTTTTGTGGGTGTTGATGCACATTAAGATTTTGTAGTTTCCTCGCCAGGGATTTTGGAAAATATTTCTTCCTTACTCTTGACTTTCGGCTCGACATAAAAGTTTAACAATCCAGTCTACTAAAACTTTCCCATATGAGTTTACTGCTAACCATCTAATATAATTCCTAGGATGGGTTATTCTCCTTTATGGTTTACGGAATTACCAGATATGTGAAAGTCAAGTCTTGGGTTCCAGAATGGTCTTTGGATCCATTGACCCTCGTACCTTTAATATTCGATTACAGATCTCTCTAAGAGTTTGACAGAGTTAGGTTTTGTTCAACCTTAATTCCCGCATTTAAGATATAGCTGATCAGACCTAATCATTTTCGATTTACCACTAATACCTTACTATTATATATATATATATATATATATATTTACTACAACTTTTCTGTAATGGAGTCTTGAAATTTTCAAAATTATTTTCATACGTATCTATATATATATTGTTCCCTGAGTCTATTTTAGCCAGTTTACTTCAGCTTCATTGTATCGCTTGTACAAAACTCCCATTATATAATGTAAATCTGTTTATAATATACTTGTACATATTCTATATGCCTATCAAGAATAATTTCAGTGGTACATGATGTATTTACTTTGAATCTGAACTTGCATGTTCCTTAGTGGAGACTCATTGTATACTATAATTACCTATAGGAAACATAATTCGCCATAGATATTGGTATTCTTGACTCCAATCACATCATACAAACAATTAATTTTTACTCAACAGAATTAATTAAGAGCGAGGTGCAGCCGATAGTTTATGCTATTATGATAGTAGTAACCTCTACAGAACTCGTCTTACTAGTTTATACATTCAATGACCTTAGTATTTACAGAACACCCTATCCAAATAAAACAAGTCCATTCCTAGCTAATGATTAATAAGTATTTGGTAGGTCTTTCTTGACCGCAACGCTTGATCAGAAGTTCATTCATAGAAGCAAACAAATTTCAGAACATAACATTTAATCAGAGAAAAGTAGAATAGCATATATGAATCAAATTGTGGGAAGACAAAGGGAATATCCACGTTCCTCCCAACTGTAGAATAGGGCAGACAAAATCACTTGCCCGATTTACCCCCTAGCCTGACCATGAATCAATGAGGGAGAACTTGAAATCTCCTCTTCAACAATGTCCTTCAATTCCAGCAGATTCCTCTTGCCTCAAACTCACTTAGTAGTGTTCAAAACAGCAAGGAAAAATCCATAGTCTCTTTTCCCAGCATACTTGGCAGCGTCCTGCCTCCTCACATATGCTATTTATCAATAGAGTCTTTTTTTGGCCGAGGTCTTTTCTCTCCCTTGGGAATTTTCGTAGCTTTCTAAATCCCCAATTTTCAGGGGCTTCCAATGGCCAAGTCACTGATTTACCACTTGTAACAATCAGCCCAGAGGTAGTTCCGACATGTTCCCCACTCATGGAGTCATGGTTAGCTGATTTTAACATGGTTGTTCCATTTGTCCTCCTGCAATCAATATAAAATATTCTATTTTCATACAGGTGTCATGGTCAAATAGTTAGTTGGGTCAAATCAAATATCTTCCCAACAGTCATAATAATTAATTACAATTATTAAATTCAAAATTCAGAATTTCCATATATGGCAAAAATTTTCCAAATTTGATCTTACTAAAAATGGAATAATTTTCCAATAAATTTAAATTTTAAAAATACTTTATTTTTGGGGATGTCACATACCCTAACCTAGGCATGTGCAAATATCTGCTAATAAAATCATAGTTCTTCCCCTTTCTCTTTCTTGGAATAGATATATTTTAGACCACCTTCACCATTATTGTTGTTGGGAGCAAAATCCCTATTTGGAAAATATTGTTGCAATATCGAGCCTAAGCCATTTCCCTCAATTAACATATGTGTTGTCTCCAACAATAAACCCAATTTTAATCTTCACTAATGGAGCTTTACATGTTCTTTATTCGTGTATTCAACTGACATATAATTTCTCTAGACACACATAATTTTGGTGCCCTTGTGGTCCAGACTTGAAACGTGGTTAGTTGAATTGTCCTACTCTTCATCTAGGAATTCCTTGACCTTTAAGGGATTCATGATTTCCTCAAAAACATTGGAGCACTCATGTTGGTTTCTTCTACCTGGATTCCACTTAGGCTATCCTCTTCTAGAAATCATTCTTTACCAAGGGTCATTTACTGATGAACGATTGAGAGAAACTCTCTTGTAAATATCTATGTAATATTTTTCTTTCACATTAATAAATTGATCCAAGTGCCCACATTAGCGGGGTTCTTGGATGTTTCCCAATAAGGGTTTTACCATGTCAAAACATTGGTGTGTCATTCTCACACACGTGTGGGGATCAAACATGCTCTAATACATTAGTAGTGTAGACAGTCTATTAATTGTAGATGTTGTAATTACTAGGAGCACACAACAATGCAATTCAAAGCAATGCACCGAACCCATTAATGGAGGAAAATATACATGCAACACTAGTCTATTCAATTAACACTTCAAACATTACATCTAAGCCTCACCAGATTCTTCCTCTTTCGCAAAAATATGGGCTATGCACCTCTCAAAAGCCTTAAACTACCCATCAATTTAAATCTTGGCCATGATTACAATGGGATTCATGAGATATTCCTTCTTCCATTGTGTGAACTATCCTTTTTCTCCTATCCTTGTTTGAATTAATGATCATGAATGAGAATTCCATTCCCCTCCATGCTCAATCTACATTCATTGAAATCCCCAAACTATTAAACCAACCTCCCTGACAAATGACTATGGGGCCTCTCATGTATTTATCCACCATATCATTTACGACCAACCACCACCTTAATTTTCTCACTGACTAACTCATGGTATCATTCGTTTAATGGTATTATTATATGTCATCCTTTTTTCAATTGAGAAGAACCCCCTCGGGTACCATGATCCATTACAAACCATCTCCATTCAAGATCCCAAGGGATCCCTTTCTTTTTCCCAATTTTTCAATTGGTGAGCGGATCCAACGACATGCACTCATTCCTTAAAACCCCCCTTTTGGGCCCTCCATAATGTGTAGGTTGTTGATTTTCTGGATATCCAAAGGCTTTTGTGCCCCCCTTCAAGTCCTCTATAATGGAAAAAAAAGAATTGCATACTTACGTAGGATTCCACAGTTTGAAAGTGTGTACTCATGCATTCGGAAGGGATGGTTCAAGTCTTTCATATTTTGTCTTTCTGAGAACCCCAATATATGTTTTAATAATGAAAACCTAGAAAATACATGGAGAGGACCATATAGTACCAATATAATTTCAACATCAAATAGAGATAGATGAACGTCACTTCGAACCTTGCACATGTTATAATGGAGTAGATAGTAGGTGTGTTACATGGAGTATAGTCATGAATATTAATTGTGTGCAAGTTGTAAACAATTGCATAGCTATTGTGTGGATTAGAAACAACCACTTTCATTTGTTCTATTTTAATATTTTCTACTTAAAGAAAAGTGAGATCCCCATTCATGAAGATATTCGTTGAAAGTGAGAAAATTTCTTCCTTATCCTTAAGGACTTACAAACAATATCCTTCATGGGCATGGAGATGAACAATAAAGATTTTGTGTGCACTTGTCAAAGATTTATCAAAAATAATGTCCATGAAATCAAATGTCCAAGGAAGGAACTGGTTACCAAATGCATATGGAGAGAGATGAAAAAATTCCTATAAGCTCCAAAGTTCAAGTAAGGAATTAGTTTCCAAATGCATAAGAAGATAGAGACAACACATAGCTTTTGGAGATTCCTCTTTCTCCTAATATATGAAACCATATGACCTTACCTTCTAAATAAGGTAAGCACTATTAGTCCCCACCTTTTAGGCTTGGAATATGGTAATCAATTTGTCATTTTTATTAAAACTTGAAACTAGTTTGGAGTAAGTAGAACCGATCATATCAAACTAAGTTTCCATGCATTGGGATTCTTCTAAGCTTATAGTTTCAGACATTTCAATCAAAAGTTACAATATTGTTTCCATTATTTGGCCTCTTATCGAGGAAAGAAAATTGACATTCATTTTAGATGTCAATCTCCTATGTTTCAACTCTAGAAACATTATTTAATTAGTTAAACATTTAATGATAGAAAGTAATTCTCGAGACATATTTAGCACTAATCAGCCTCTCCGGTGCTATCTTTAGATAGGCATTAATTCTCATCCTTAATTGTGGTGATGAAGGTGTGTCCATGAGGGATACCAATCGTGATAGTTTATTTTTCCTCCACCACGAACTTTGAACTACCTTTGCTGCACCTATCACATTTTGTACGTGGTGCAAAGCCACTACATATTATATTGAACCTATATTTAGCTCTTGATCATGGGCAATGGGGAGCTATAAGAACATCTTCAGCAACACAAATTGAACTGGTTCTTATAGGCCACTCACATAACTTCTATTAGATCAATATAACTTGAAGGCAACTTTGAAAAAATTATATAAGTGGCTAAGGTCATATTACTCTCAATCAAGGAAGATGATTTTGAGGGTGGAAAAGTAATTTCACTGCAAACATACCGGATATACAAATTTCCTCCAATGATTGGTTTAAAGGACCATATATTACCAATACATGGAGAGGACCATATAGTACATAGAAAATACATGGAGAGGACCATATAGTACCAATATAATTTCAACATCAAATAGAGATACATGAACATCCCTTCGAACCTTGTGCATGTTATATTTGAGTAGATAGTAGGTGTTTTACATGGAGAATAGTCATGAATAATAAATGTGTGTAAGTTGTAAACAATTGAATAGCTATTGTGTTTATTAGAAACAACCACTTACATTTGTTCTATTTTAATATCTTCTACTTAAATAAAAGTGAGATCCCCACTCAAGAATATATTGGTTGAAAGTGAGAAAAGTTCTTCCTTATCCTTAAGCACTTACAAACAATCTCCGTCATGGGCATGGAGATGAACAATAAAGATTTTATGTGCACTTGCCAAAGATTTATCCAAATTAATGTCTATGAAATCTAGTCAAAGATTTATCGAAAATAATGTCCACGAAATCAAATGTCCAAGGAAGGAATTGGCTACCAAATGAATATGGAGAGAGATGAAAAAATTCCTATAAGCTCCAAATTTCAAGGAAGGAATTAGTTTCCAAATGCATAAGAAGAGAGAGACAACACGTAGCTTTTGGAGATGCCTCTTTCTCCTAATATATGAAACCATATGACCTTACCTTCTAAATAAGCTAATCACTATTAGTCCCCACCTTTTAGGCTTGGAATATGGTAATCAATTTGTCATTTTTCTTAAAACTTGAAACTAGTTTGGAGTAAGTAGAACCGATCATATGAAACTAAGTTTCAATGCATTGAGATTATTTCTAAGCTTATAGTTTCAGATATTTCTATCAAAAGTTACAATATT
>SNQJ01S0009376.1:95913-106709 GCA_010110895.2 Picea sitchensis | reverse complement strand
CCAGTACATGAGATGGACCACACTACGGCAAGAGAGGGGCCAAGAAGTTTCGGAGTTCACCAATACCTTCCATACCTTGTGCACCAAGATAGGTATCAAATACTATGAGAGACATTTGGTTCTGAAATACCGTGGGGGTCTACATAGATACATCTAGACTTAAATGGATTTTCTGGACATCTCATCACTCAGTGCTACTTATCGATATGTTATTAAAATTGAGCAAAAATTTAAGAACCAGAACAAATGGGAATTCGAGTTTGCAAATCCGCAACAACTGAAGTATGACAAAGATGGCCCTAATAAATAGTCTCCCAAAAACCAGTCCAAGACACAAGAAACGAAGGGCCATAGGAAGACAAAGAAGTACACCGGAAAATGGTGTGATTTCCACAAAAGCCCCTGGCACAACACCGATGAATGTCTCTCAAAACATTCATTGGTGGTCGAGATCAAAGACAAGAAGCCAAACCCTGATTCAGAATATGATTCTAAAAATAATGGTAAAGGACAAATCATTGATGCAGACCCCACTGCTATTGTCGTGACCACGACAATTTAACGAGAAGAACCAACATATCATGAAGAGGGGGAGCACCTTTTTCATTCATAGATGTAGGTGAAGGGGACGCTACTGCATTTTATTGTTGATAGCAGAAGACAGAAAATCCTCATCTCAGCAGAGGTCGTCAAACAGTTGGGATTATCGACAACACCACACCTGCAACCATACAACATCGGGTGGCTTTGGCAAGGATGAGGTCTTCGTGTTAGCCAATAGTGTCGATTGTCATACGACATCCAACCCTTTAAGGATGAGGTATTATGTGATGTTTCCCCACTGGATGTCTGTGATGTTCTCTTGGTCCAACCATATATGTGGAGATGCCATGCTATTTATGAGTCTCGACCTCATAGTATCATTGTTACTTTGGGGGGTCATATCTACAGAATATCAGAGGTAGTTCAAATTATTGTTCCACTTAAAAAGTGTTGCAGGGTAGTATCTCACACTGCAAAATTCATCTTCTTCCCATTCTATTCAAAAGGGGAACATAAGGACACTACAACCACTACAGCCTCGCCCCTTGCACCTTCTATCCAACACAAGCAGGTCGACAAAGTTGCAGCAAAATGCAAAGATTCCTTCTGCACGCTGTCCTCTCATGTATCTCAACTTTTTTAACAGCCTCAACTTCGGCAAGTTCATGACAGACTTCCACAAACTAAGCAGTGCGACGTCTCCAACAATACAAGCAACTCACCAAGATCCAGATCCAACAAACGCTTTCCCTCTCCCCAGGAAACTCAATGCAATGGAGACCATTTATTCCTGAGGGAGGATTGATCCAGGTGGATATTGGTGGCCACCCACCTTTTTCGATTGGCTCAAAACAGTCTTTTGCCAATTTCGACAATTTACTATTTTTAGCAGGTTTTAACTTTCGGGGCCATTTTGAGGGCCTAAATGAAGGTTTTTCAAGATAGAGGTTCCCAATGATGTCCAAAGGCATGATTTAACCTACAAAATGATCTCTCCTCGACGATACCTTTCTAACAAGCTATCATACACCTAAAATAGATATCGTATGCAAAAGTTAAGACCCCGGGAAGTTGATGTACTAACTTACCCAAACGGGGCCAACATGACATTTGGCACTTCATCTCCTAGGGTTAGGTATTTAGATGTATAGGGTTTTTGGAATTCTTGTTTATTGTAAAAATGCCTTCAAAGCCTCAATGTAATCATATTCTTGCGAATGCGAGTAGTCGTCACATCTCTTCTCAGAGATAAGCTGCCACCATTCTAGCGAGTCTTTCACTCTGTATTTTTACAGTCTCTCTACATTTCTTCCGTTAATAGAAATCGCGTATTACTATATATCTATTTTTATGCTTGCATCTCTGATAAATTTCTGTTATAGTATTGAATATTTGTGATATCTATATGCATTTATTTTTTATATCTCCACTCTCATTTCGTGTCGAAAATAATCTGGACCAGTGGTATCAGAGTAGGCTGCTCTTGATTGTTTTTTTTAGTGCATGTCCCCGAAGAGGTCCGAGTATAGAAAGTTGGGTCTCGAGTTTGTCTCTCTTGAATACAATCTCTCTCACACACCCAAGAAACCCTCAATGGCAGAAGAAAAGAAAAACAACGGAGCAAATGATCCTATCAATCTGTTCCTTGAGCAAGATCTGACGTGATAGAGGGACAAAATGATGGAGAATTTTGCCCACATCTTTAAACACCTTTTGATAGCATCATGTGCATCTTCATCAAGTGGCCACTTTGGAGGCACCTTTCATTTCAAGGTACAATTTAATTTTGATATTCCTGTATTTGAAGGACATATAGATGCAGAAGCCCTAGAAAAATGGTTAACTCTGCTAGAAGGTTGTTTCTCTATTCATACTTTTTTCAACAAATAAAAAATCACCTTTGCACTCCTTAAAGCTCTACCTCATGTCAAACATTGGTGGAAAACTTACTGGGAGCAAATTTCCATAGAGGAGTCTAAAATATATGGGGTCAATTCCACTTGGGATTTTTTTGTGGATGCTGTAAAGGAACAATATTACCCTGTTGGCAACTATGAGGACCAGTACATGATATGGACCACACTAAAGCAAGAGAGGGGTCAGGCAGTTGTGGAGTCCACCAATACCTTCCATACCTTGCGCACCAAGCTGGGTATCAAAGACTATGAGCGACATTTGGTTCTGAAATACCGTGGGGCTCTACACAGATACATCCAGACTGAAATGGATTTTTGGACATCTCATCACTCATTGTTGCTTATCAATATGTTGTTAAAATTGAGCTGAAATTTAAGCACCAGAACAAACGGGAATTCGGGTCTACAAATCTGCAACAGCCAAGGTATGACAAAGACGGACCTAACAAATAGTCTCCTGAAAACTAGTCCAAGACACAAGAAAAGAAAGGCCACGGGAAGGCAAAGAAGGACACCGAAAAATGGTGTGATTTCCACAAAATCCCCTGACACAACATCGATGAATGTTGCTCAAAACAGTCATTGGTGGATGAGATCAAAGATAAGGAGCCAAAGCCTGATTCAGAATCTAATTCTAAAAATACTGGTAAAGGACATATCATTGATGCAGACCCCACTACTATTATCACAACTACAACAATTCAACCAGAAGAACCAATAGATCCTGAAGTGGGGGAGTGCCTTTTTCATTCACAGATGTGGGTGAAGGGGACCCTGCTACATTTTATTGTTCATAACGGAAGCCAGAAAAACCTCATCTCAACAGAGGTCGTCAAACAGCTGGGATTGTCGACAACACCACACCTATAGCCATACAACATCGGGTGGCTTCATCAAGGATGATATCTCTGTGTCATCCAACAATGATGATTGTCATATGGAATCCAACCCTTCAAGGATGAGGTATTATTTGATGTTTTCCCACTGGATTTTTGTGATGTTATCTTGGTCCAACCATATATGTGGAGACGCCATGTTGTTTATGAGTCTCGACCCCATAGTGTCATTGTTACTTTGGGGGCTCATCTCTATAGAATACTAGATTTAGTTCTAACTATTGTTCCACCTTAAAAGTGTTGCAAGGTAGTATCTCACACTGTAAAATTCAGCTTGTTCACAATCTATTCAAAAGGGGAACATAAGGACACTACAACCACTACAGCCTTGCACCCTGCACCTTCTATCTAATAGAAGCAGGTTGACAAGGTTGCATCAAAGTGTAAAGATTCCCTCTGCACACTATCCTCTCATGTAGCTCGACTTGTTGAACAACCTCAGCTTCAATAGGTTCATGACATACTTCCACAAACTAAGCAGCACGACGTCTCCAGCAATACAGGTAGCTCACCAAGATGCAGATCCAATGAATGCTTTTCCCTCTCCCCCAGGAACTCAACGCAATGGAGACCATTTCTTCCTAAGGAGGGAGGATTGATCCATATGGATATCGGTGGCCACCCACCTTTTCCGATTGCCTCAAAACTGTTTTCTACCAAATTTGGCAATTTNCTTTCCAACGAGCTATCATACGCCTAAAACAGAGATCATATGCAAAAGTTATGACCCCGGGAAGTTGATGTACTAACTTACCCAAACGGGGCCCACATGACTTTTGGCGCTTCATCTTCTAGGGTTACGTCTTTGGATGTCTAGGATTTTTGGAATTCTTGTTTATTGTAAAAATTCCTTCAAAGCCTCATTGTAATCATATTCTTGCGAATGGGAGTAGCCATCACATCTCTTCTCAGAGATAAGCTGCCACCATTCTAGTGTGTCTTTGACTCTATATTTTTACAGTCTCTGTACATTTATTTCATTGATAGAAATCATGTACTATTGTGTATATGTGTTTATGTTTGCATCTCTGATAATTTTTTGTTATATTATTGAATATCTACGATATCTTTGTGCATTTCTTTGTTATATCTCCGCTCTCATTTCATGTCGAAAATAATCTACAGCAGTGGTATTAGAGCAGGCTGCTCTTGATCATTTTTTTCAGTGCATGTCCTCAACGAGGTCCGAGTATAGAAAGTTGTGTCTCGATCTTGTCTCTCTTCAAGAAAATCACTCTCACACACCCAAGAAACCCTCAATGGCGGAAGAAAATAAAAACGACAGAGAAGACGATCCTATCAATTTGTTGCTTGAGCAAGCTCTCACACGACAGAGGGACGAAATGATGGAGATTTTTTCCCACATCCTTAAACATATGTCGATAGCATCAGGTGCATCTTCATCAAGAGGCCACTTTGGAGGAACCTCATCTTTCAAGGTACAAGTTAATTTTGATATTCTTGTATTTGAAGGATAGATAGATGCAGAAGCACAAGAAAAATGGTTAACTCTGTTAGAAGGTTATTTCTTTGTTCACAATTTTTTCGACAAAGAAAACATCACCTTCACACTCCTTAAATCTCTCATTCATGCCAAACATTGGTGGGAAACTTACTAGGAGAAAAGTTCCACAAAGGAGTCTGGAATATATGGGGCCGATCCCACTTGGGATGTTTTTTTGGATGCGGTAAAGGAAAAATATTACCCTATAGGAAACTATGAGGAATAGTACATGAGATGGACCAGAATGCGGCAAGAGAGGGGACAAGCAGTTTCGGAGTTCACCAATACCTTCCATACCTTGCGCACCAAGCTGGGTATCAAAGACTTCGAACAACATTTGGTTCTGAAATACTGTTCGGCTCTACACAGATACATCTAGAGTAAAATTGATTTTTTTGACATCTCATCACTCGGTGCTACTTATCGATATGCTATTAAAATTGAGTAGAAATTTAATCACTAGAACAAATGGGAATTTGGGTCTACAAATCCGTAACAACCAAAGTATGACAAAGATGGCCCTAACAAGCAGTCTCTCAAAAACCAGTCCAAGACACAAGAAAAGAAGGGCCACGGGAAAATGGTGTGATTTCCACAAAATCCCTTTGGCACAACACTGATGAATGTCGCTCAAAACAGTCATTGGTGGTCGAGATCAAGGACAAGGAGCCAAACCCTGATTTAGAATCTTATTCTAAAAATACTGATAAAGTACAGATCATTGATGCAGACCCCACTGTTATTATCGTGACCGCAACAATTCAACCAGAAGAACCAACAGATCCTGAAGAGGGGGAGCATCCTTTTTATTCACAGATGTGGGTGAAGTGGACCCCACTACATTTTATTGTTGATAGCAAAAGCCAGGAAAACCTCATCTTAGCAGAGGTCATCAAACCGTTGGGATTGTTGATAACACCACAACCATAGCCATACAACATCGGGTTGCTTCGACAAGGACGATATCTTTGTGTCAGCCAACAGTGTCGATTGTCATACTGCATCCAACCCTTCAACAATGAGGTATTATGTGATGTTTCCCCATTGTATGTATGTGATGTTATCTTCGGCCAACCATATATGTGGAGACGCCATGATGTTTATCAGTCTCGACCCCGTAGTGTCATTGTTACTTTGGGGGGTCATTTCTACAGAATACCAAAGGTGGTTCCAACTATTGTTCCACCTAAAAAGTGTCACAAGGTATTATCTCACACTGTAAAATTCAACTTCTTCACAATCTATTCAAAAGGGGAATAGAAGGACACTGCAACCANGCCTCACCCCCTGCACCTTCTATCTAACAGAAGCAGGTCGACAAGGTTGAAACAAAGCACAAATATTCCTTCTGCACACCGTCCTCTCATGTAGCTCAACTTTTTGAATAGCCTTAGCTTCAACAGGTTCATGATAGACTTCCACAAACTAAGCAGCGCGACGTCTCCAACAATACAAGCAACTCACCAAGATGCAGATCCAACAAATGCTTTTACCTCTCCCTCAGAAACTCAACGCAATGGAGACCATTGCTTCCTAAAGAGGGACAATTGATCTAGGTGGATATTGGTGGCCACCCACCTTTTCCGATTGGCTCAAAATAGTTTTCTGACAATTTTGGCAATTTACTATTTTTAGCAGGTTTTAACTTCCGGGACCATTTTGAGGGCCTAAATGAAGGTTTTTCTAGATTGAGATTCTCAGTGATAGGCAAAGACATGATTGAGCCACCAAAATGAATCTCCTTGAAAATACCTTTCCAACAAGCTATCATACGCCTAAAACGGAGATCGTATGCAAAAGTTACGACCCCGAGAAGTTGATGTACTAACTTACCCAAATGGGGCCCACATGACTTTTGGAGCTTCATCTCGTAGGGTTAGGTCTTTGGATGTCTATGGTTTTTGGCATTCCTATTTATTGTAAAAAGGCCTTCAGAGCCTCATTTTAATCATCTTATTTTGAATGCGAGTAGCCGTGAGATCTCTTCTTAGAGATAAGTTACCACCATTCTAGCGAGTCTTTCACTCTGTATTTTTACAATCTCTGTACATTTCTTTCATTAATAGAAATCGTGTATTACTGTATATCTGTGTTTATGGTTGCATATCTGATAAATTTCTATTATATTATTGAATATCTATGATATCTCTGTGCATTTCTTTGTTATATCTCCGTTCTCATTTCATGCTGAAAATAATCTGGATCAGTGGCATCAGAGCAGGTTGCTCTTGATCATTTTTTTCAATGCATGTCCCCGATGAGGTCCGAGTATAGCAAGTTGGGTTTCGAGCTTGTCTCTCTTCAAGACAATCGCTCTTGCACACCTAAGAAACGCTCAATGGCGGAAGAAAAGAAAAACGACAGAGAAGACAATCCTATCAATCTGTTGCTTAAGCAAGCTATCACGCGACAGAGGGATGAAATGATGGAGAATTTTACCCACATCCTTAAACGTATGCCGATAGCATCAGGTGCATCTTCATCAAGTGGCCACTTTGGAGGCTCTTCGCCTTTCAAGGTACAATTTAATTTTGATATGCTTGTATTTGAAGGACTGATAGATGCAGAAGCCCTAGAATAATGGCTAGAAGGTTATTTCTCTATTCACAAATTTTCCGACAAAGAAAAGATCACATTCACACTCCTTAAATCTCTCCCTCATGTCAAACATTGGTGGGAAACTTACTGGGAGAAAAGTTCCACAGAGGAGTCTGGAATATATGGGGCTGATCCCAATTGGAATTTTTTTGTGGATACAGTAAAGGAACAGTATTACCCTATTGGCAACTATGAGGACCAGTACATGAGATGGACCACACTACAACAAGAGAGGGGCCTAGTAGTTCTGGATTTCACCAATACCTTCCATACCTTGCGCACCAACCTGGGTATCAAAAAATCCGAGTGACATCTGGTTCTGAAATACCGTGGGGCTCTACACAGATACATTGAGACTGAAATGGATTTTCTGGACATCTCATCACTCGTTGCTCCTTATTGATATGCTGTTAAAATTGAGAAGAAATTTAAGCACCAGAACAAATGGGAATTCAGGTCTTCAAATCCACAACAACCAAAGTATGACAAAGACGACCCTAACAAATAGTATCCTAAAAGCCAGTCCAAGACACAAGAAAATAAGGTCCACGGGAAGACAAAGAAGGACACCGGAAAATGGTGTGGTTTCCACAAAATCTGCTGGCAGAACACCGATGAATGTCCCTCAAAAGAGTCATTGGTGGTCGAGATCAAAGACAAGGAGCCAAAGCCTGATTCAAAATCTTATTCTAAAAATACTGGTAAAGGATAGATCATTGATGCAGACTGCACTGCTATTGTCAGAACCACAACAATTCAACCAGAAGAACCAATAGATCCTGAAGAGGGGGGGCACCTTTTTCATTCAAAGATGTGGGTGAAGGGGACCCTGCTGCATTTTATTGTTGATAGCGGAAGCTAGAAAACTCACCTCAGCAGAGGTCGTCAAATAGTTTGGATTGTCGACAAAACCACACCTACAACCATTTAAAATCGGGTGGCTTCGGCAAGGACGAGATCTCTGTGTCAGCCAACAATGTCGATTATCATACGACATCCAACCCTTCAAGGATGAGGTATTATGTGATGTTTCCCCACTCGATGTCTATGATGTTCTGTTGTACCAACCATATATGTGGAGACACCATGTTGTTTATCAGTCTCGACCCTACAGTGTCATTGTTACTTTGGGGGGCCATATCTAAAGAATACCAGAGGTAGTTCCAACTATTGTTCCACCTAAAAAGTGTCGCAAGGTATTATCTCACACTGCAAAATTCAGCTTCTTCACAACCTCTTCAAAAGGGGAACATAAGGATACTACAACCACTACAAACTCGCCCCCTGGACCTTCTATCCAACAGAAGTAGGTCGACAAGGTTGAAAAAAAGTGAAAATATTCCTTGTGCACACTGTCCTCTCATGTAGCTCGACTTTTTGAACAACCTCAGCTTCAACAGATTCATGATAGACTTCCACAAACTAAGCAACGCGACGTCTCAAGAAATACAAGTAGCTCACCAAGATGCAGATCCAGGAAACACTTTTACCTCTCCCACAGGAACTCAACGCAATGGATACAATTTATTCCTAAGGAAGGAGGATTGATCCAGGTGGATATTAGTGGCCACCCACCTTTTGCGATTGGCTCAACACAGTTTTCTAGCAATTTTGGTAATTTACTATTTTTAGCAGGTTTTAACTTCCAGGGCCATTTTGAGGGCGTAAATTAAGGTTTTTATAGACAGAGGTTCTCAATTATATTTAAAAGCATTATTTAGCCCTCAAAATTATTCTCCTCGATGATACCTTTCCAACGAGCTATCATACGCCTAAAATGGAGATCGTATGCAAAAGTTACGACCCTGAGAAGTTGATGTACTAACTTACCCAAACGGGGCCCACATGAATTTTGGCACTTCATCTCCTAGGATTAGGTGTTTCGATGTATAGGGTTTTTGGCATTCCTGTTTATTGTAAAAATTCCTTCAAAGACTCATTTTGATCATCTTCTTGCAAATCCGAGTAGCCATCACATCTCTTCTCAGAGATAAGCTGCCACCATTCTAGCGAGTCTTTCACTCTGTATTTTTACAGTCTTTGTACATTTATTCATTAATATAAATCATGTATTACTGTATATATGTGTTTATGGTTGCATCTCTGATAAATTTATGTTATATTATTGAATATCTGGGATCTCTCTGTGCATTTCTTTGTTATATCTCCGCTCCCATTTCGTGCCAAAAATAATCCGGATCAATGGTATCAGAGAAGGTTGCTCTTGATTGTTTTTTTAGTGTATGTCTCTGACGAGGTTTGAGTATATAAATTTGGGTCTCGAGCTTGTCTCTCTTGAGGACAATCGCTCTCGCACACCCAAGAAACCCTCAATGGCGAAAGAAAAGAAAAACGATGGATCAGATGATCCTATCTATCTGTTGCTTGAGCAAGCTCTCACGCGATAGAGGGTTGAAATGATGGAGAATTTTTCCCACATCCTTAAATGCCTGTCGATAGCATCAGGCGCATCTTCATCAAGAGGCCACTTTGGAGACACCTCGCCTTTCAAGGTACAAGTTAATTATTATATTGTTTTATTTGAAGGATAGATAGATGCAGAAGCCCTAGAGAAATGGTTAACTCTGCTAGAAGGTTATTTCTCTATTCACAATTTTTTCGACAAAGAAAAGACCACCTTTGCACTCATTAAATCTCTCCCTCATGTCAAACATTGGTGGGAAACTTACTGGGAGTAAAGTTACACAGAGGAGTCTGGAATATTTGGGGTTGATCCTACTTGGGATTTTTTTGTTCATGCGGTAAAGGAACAGTATTACCCTATTGGAAACTATGAGGACCAGTACATGAGATGGACCAAACTGCGCCAAGAGAGGGGCCAAGTAGTTTTGAAGCTCACCAATACCTTCCATACCTTGCACACCAAGTTTGGTATCAAAGACTCCGAGTGACATTTGGTTCTGAAATACCGGGGGGCTCTGCACAGATACATCCAGACTGAAATGGATTTTCTGGACATCTCATCACTCGATGTTGCTTATAATTATGCTGTTTAAATTGAAAATAAATTGAAGCACCAGAAAAAATGGGAATTTGGGTCTACAAATCCATAACAACCAAAGTATGACAAAGAAGACCCTAACAAACAATCTACCAAAAACCAGTCCAAGACACAAGAAAAGAAGGCCCACAGGAAGATAAAGAAGGACACCAAAAAATGATGTGATTTCCACAAAATCCCTTGGCACAACACA
Source organism: Picea sitchensis (assembly GCA_010110895.2). NCBI lineage: Eukaryota > Viridiplantae > Streptophyta > Pinopsida > Pinales > Pinaceae > Picea > Picea sitchensis. The sequence goes on along the minus strand of SNQJ01S0009376.1, from coordinate 96,037 downwards.
TATGACTATCACTCAAAATAGTCATTGGTGGCTGAGATCAAATACAAGGAGCCAAACCTTGATTCAGAATTTGATTCTCTAGTAAAATACAAATCATTGATGCAGACCCCACTGCTATTGTCGT